>CM042392.1:763951-906451 GCA_023634145.1 Thymallus thymallus | reverse complement strand
GTAGGATAGTCAGTTTTACAAGGGCAAGTTTGGCAGCATGAGTGAAGGAGGCTTTGTTGCGAAATAGGAAGCCGATTCTGGATTTAATTTTGGATTGGAGATGGTTGATGTGAGTCTGGAAGTTGAGTTTACAGTCTAACCAGACACCTAGGTATTTGTAGGTGTCCACGTATTCTAAGTCAGATCCGTCGAGAGTAGTGATGATAGTCCGGTGGGCGGGTGCGGGCAGCGTTCGATAGAAAAGCATGCATTTGGTTTTACTAGCGTTTAAGAGCAGTTGGAGCCACGGAAGGAGTGTTGTATGGCATTGAAGCTTGTTTGAAGGTTAGTAAACACAGTGTCCAAAGACACTATGTAGCTATGGTCAGAGTCTGACAGTGTCTTTCTTTTCTGTTTCTGTGTGGGTTTTGGTTGGATCCCTAATTAGAGGCAGCTGCACCGCATTGTCTCTAATTAGGGATCCTATATATGGTAGTCTGTCATTCACTCTGGTGTGGGTCGTTGTCGTTATATGTCGCAGTCACGGTGAAAGTAAGTGTGCGTTTGTTACGTCCATTCATTCGTGTTTGTTTTCGGTGAACGTGACGTTGTCTGTAGTATTTGTTTCGGTGTTGTTTAGTTCGTCATTTGTCGTGTTTCGTTATACATAGTATTGAATATATACATAGTACAATTGAAATAAATGTCGAACTACTATCCCTGCGCTGCGTCTTGGTCTTTCTCTGCACCCGATCGTGACAGAACGACCCCACCACTGCGAGACCAAGCAGCGTAACTGGGGAGAGACAGAGAGAGAGAGAGTGCCGCGTAATAGACGGGGCGCGAGACGGAGAGGAGCCCGAAAGCAACCCCAAGGTGAATTTGGGGAGGGGCTATGGGGGTGGTCGGGTGTAGAAGAGGAGGCACCAGTCCCACTTTCCAGGTGGCATTCTCCGAGGCCGGAAAATGAGTATGTGGGGGAATACCGACGGAGGGAGGAGTATGAGAGGATCACGGAGCTATGTTGGCGCAATATGGAGGAGTGTGAGAGGATCACGGAGCTATGTTGGCGCAATATGGAGGAGTGTGAGAGGATCACGGAGCTATGTTGGCGCAATATGGAGGAGTGTGAGAGGATCACGGAGCTATGTTGGCGCAATATGGAGGAGTGTGAGAGGATCACGGAGCTATGTTGGCGCAATATGGAGGAGTATGAGAGGATCACGGAGCTATGTTGGCGCAATATGGAGGAGTATGAGAGGATCACGGAGCTATGTTGGCGCAATATGGAGGAGTATGAGAGGATCACGGAGCTATGTTGGCGCAATATGGAGGAGTGTGAGAGGATCACGGAGCTATGTTGGCGCAATATGGAGGAGTGTGAGAGGATCACGGAGCTATGTTGGCGCAATATGGAGGAGTGTGAGAGGATCACGGAGCTATGTTGGCGCAATATGGAGGAGTGTGAGAGGATCACGGAGCTATGTTGGCGCAATATGGAGGAGTGTGAGAGGATCACGGAGCTATGTTGGCGCAATATGGAGGAGTGTGAGAGGATCACGGAGCTATGTTGGCGCAATATGGAGGAGTGTGAGAGGATCACGGAGCTATGTTGGCGCAATATGGAGGAGTGTGAGAGGATCACGGAGCTATGTTGGCGCAATATGGAGGAGTATGAGAGGATCACGGAGCTATGTTGGCGCAATATGGAGGAGTATGAGAGGATCACGGAGCTATGTTGGCGCAATATGGAGGAGTATGAGAGGATCACGGAGCTATGTTGGCGCAATATGGAGGAGTATGAGAGGATCACGGAGCTATGTTGGCGCAATATGGAGGAGTATGAGAGGATCACGGAGCTATGTTGGCGCAATATGGAGGAGTGTGAGAGGATCACGGAGCTATGTTGGCGCAATATGGAGGAGTGTGAGAGGATCACGGAGCTATGTTGGCGCAATATGGAGGAGTGTGAGAGGATCACGGAGCTATGTTGGCGCAATATGGAGGAGTGTGAGAGGATCACGGAGCTATGTTGGCGCAATATGGAGGAGTGTGAGAGGATCACGGAGCTATGTTGGCGCAATATGGAGGAGTATGAGAGGATCACGGAGCTATGTTGGCGCAATATGGAGGAGTATGAGAGGATCACGGAGCTATGTTGGCGCAATATGGAGGAGTATGAGAGGATCACGGAGCTATGTTGGCGCAATATGGAGGAGTGTGAGAGGATCACGTAGCTATGTTGGCGCAATATGGAGGAGTGTGAGAGGATCACGGAGCTATGTTGGCGCAATATGGAGGAGTGTGAGAGGATCACGGAGCTATGTTGGCGCAATATGGAGGAGTATGAGAGGATCACGGAGCTATGTTGGCGCAATATGGAGGAGTATGAGAGGATCACGGAGCTATGTTGGCGCAATATGGAGGAGTATGAGAGGATCACGGAGCTATGTTGGCGCAATATGGAGGAGTGTGAGAGGATCACGGAGCTATGTTGGCGCAATATGGAGGAGTGTGAGAGGATCACGGAGCTATGTTGGCGCAATATGGAGGAGTGTGAGAGGATCACGGAGCTATGTTGGCGCAATATGGAGGAGTGTGAGAGGATCACGGAGCTATGTTGGCGCAATATGGAGGAGTGTGAGAGGATCACGGAGCTATGTTGGCGCAATATGGAGGAGTGTGAGAGGATCACGGAGCTATGTTGGCGCAATATGGAGGAGTGTGAGAGGATCACGGAGCTATGTTGGCGCAATATGGAGGAGTGTGAGAGGATCACGGAGCTATGTTGGCGCAATATGGAGGAGTGTGAGAGGATCACGGAGCTATGTTGGCGCAATATGGAGGAGTGTGAGAGGATCACGGAGCTATGTTGGCGCAATATGGAGCAGTGTGAGAGGATCACGGAGCTATGTTGGCGCAATATGGAGGAGTGTGAGAGGATCACGGAGCTATGTTGGCGCAATATGGAGGAGTGTGAGAGGATCACGGAGCTATGTTGGCGCAATATGGAGGAGTGTGAGAGGATCACGGAGCTATGTTGGCGCAATATGGAGGAGTGTGAGAGGATCACGGAGCTATGTTGGCGCAATATGGAGGAGTGTGAGAGGATCACGGAGCTATGTTGGCGCAATATGGAGGAGTATGAGAGGATCACGGAGCTATGTTGGCGCAATATGGAGGAGTATGAGAGGATCACGGAGCTATGTTGGCGCAATATGGAGGAGTATGAGAGGATCACGGAGCTATGTTGGCGCAATATGGAGGAGTGTGAGAGGATCACGGAGCTATGTTGGCGCAATATGGAGGAGTATGAGAGGATCACGGAGCTATGTTGGCGCAATATGGAGGAGTATGAGAGGATCACGGAGCTATGTTGGCGCAATATGGAGGAGTATGAGAGGATCACGGAGCTATGTTGGCGCAATATGGAGGAGTATGAGAGGATCACGGAGCTATGTTGGCGCAATATGGAGGAGTGTGAGAGGATCACGGAGCTATGTTGGCGCAATATGGAGGAGTGTGAGAGGATCACGGAGCTATGTTGGCGCAATATGGAGGAGTGTGAGAGGATCACGGAGCTATGTTGGCGCAATATGGAGGAGTGTGAGAGGATCACGGAGCTATGTTGGCGCAATATGGAGGAGTGTGAGAGGATCACGGAGCTATGTTGGCGCAATATGGAGGAGTGTGAGAGGATCACGGAGCTATGTTGGCGCAATATGGAGGAGTATGAGAGGATCACGGAGCTATGTTGGCGCAATATGGAGGAGTGTGAGAGGATCACGGAGCTATGTTGGCGCAATATGGAGGAGTATGAGAGGATCACGGAGCTATGTTGGCGCAATATGGAGGAGTGTGAGAGGATCACGGAGCTATGTTGGCGCAATATGGAGGAGTATGAGAGGATCACGGAGCTATGTTGGCGCAATATGGAGGAGTATGAGAGGATCACGGAGCTATGTTGGCGCAATATGGAGGAGTATGAGAGGATCACGGAGCTATGTTGGCGCAATATGGAGGAGTATGAGAGGATCACGGAGCTATGTTGGCGCAATATGGAGGAGTGTGAGAGCGAGAGGAGGGAGCTGGAGTTAGTGGTGCCCAAGGTGAGCATCCCCAGTCCGGGTCCGGTCGTCTACTCCACCCCCACGCCAGAGCAGTCCACTCCACCGGTGTCCTGTCTGGGTCCGGACCTCTACTCTACTCCCCGCATCCGACTTCCCATGAGTGTGCCCAGCCAGGTGCTTCCAGTGCCGGCTCCACGCCTCCGACCTCCGGTCCGCCTTCCCAGTCCGGTACCTCTCATGCCAGAGCAGTCCGCTTCACCGATGTCCAGTCCGGGTCCGGACCTCTGCTCTACTCCCTGCACCCGACCTCTGGTGCGTGCGCCAAGCCAGGTGCTTCCAGTGCCGGCTCCACGCATCCGACCTCCGGTGCGCCTCCCCAGTCCGGTACGACCCGTGCCGGCTCCCCGCACCCGATCTCCAGTGCGTGCGCCTAGCCAGGTGCTTCCTGTGCCAGCTCCACGCACCCAACATCCGGTGCGCCTCCCCAGCCCGGAACCTCCAGCGAAGGTCAGCCGCCCTGAACCTCCAGCGAAGGTCAGCAGCCCGGAACCTCCAGCGAAGGTCCGCCGCCCGGAACCTCCAGCGAAGGTCCGCCGCCCTGAACCTCCAGCGAAGGTCCGCCGCCCTGAACCTCCAGCGAAGGTCCGCCACCCTGAACCTCCAGCGAAGGTCCGCCGCCCTGAACCTCCAGCGAAGGTCAGCAGCCCTGAACCTCCACCGGAGCCCATTCCGGGTTCAGCCGTCTGCTCCGCTCCAGAGTCAGAGCAGTCCGCTCCACCGGTGCCCAATCCGGGTCCAGCCGTCTGCTCCGCTCCAGTGCCAGAGCAGTCCGCTCCACCGGTACCCATTCCGGGTTCAGCCGTCTGCTCCGCCCCAGTGCCAGAGCAGTCCGCTCCACCGGTACCCATTCCGGGTTCAGCCGTCTGCTCCGCCCCAGTGCCAGAGCAGTCCGCTCCACAGGTACCCATTCCGGGTTCAGCCGTCTGCTCCGCTCCAGTGCCAGAGCAGTCCGCCCTACCGGTGCCCAATCCGGGTCCAGCCGTCTGCCCCGCTCAAGAGCCAGAGCAGTCCGCTCCACCGGTGCCCAATCCGGGTCCAGCCGTCTGCTCCGCTCCAGTGCCAGAGCAGTCCGCTCCACCGGTACCCAGTCTGGGTTCAGCCGTCTGCTCCGCTCCAGAGCCTGAGCAGTCCGCCCCACTGGTGTCCAGTCCAGGCCCGGTTGTTTTCCCAGCTCCATGGCCGGAGCCGTTTGCCCCACCGGTGCCCAGTCCTGGCCCGGTTGTTTTCCCCGCTCCATGGCCGGAGCCGTTTACCCCACCGGTGCCCAGTCCGGGCCCGGTTAATTGCCCAGCTCCATGGCCGGAGCCGTTTGCCCCCCCGGTACCCAGCCCGAGCCCGGTTATAAAGAATCGGCATGGGAGAAAACTGTCCACTTCGCCGGAGCCAGAGCCGCCCCCGATGGACTAGTCTTCCCTCCCTATTAACCCCCCCTTGTTTTGTGTGGTTTTTTTGGGCCTTGGGGGGGGGGGGGGGTACTGTCAGGCTCTGGCCATAGAGAAGCCTATTTGCTTCTCTATGTAGCTATGGTCAGAGTCTGACAGTGTCTTTCTTTTCTGTTTCTGTGTGGGTTTTGGGTGGATCTCTAATTAGAGGCAGCTGCACCGCATTGTACATAGTATTGAATATATACATAGTATAATTGAAATAAATGTCGAACTACTATCCCTGCGCTGCGTCTTGGTCTGTCTCTGCACACGATCGTGACAGCTTCTTAAATTTTTGCGTAAGAAGTGTTTTGTGAATCTGGGCCTTGGTCCTCACAAGGAGGGTAAACCCAAAACACACACCAGAGGACTTACCCACTAGCCATGGGATATCTGTGACATTGAAATGCTGTGACTTAAGGCGACGAGTAGTGCCGCCATATTGGTATGTTCATTTGAATGTGTGTTTGCTACATTCACAGTCCTGTGCTATCAAAAGACGGCACTACATTAAAAAAAATATATATTTTTTATGTAACCTTATTTTGCCAGGTAAGTTGACTGAGAACACATTCTCATCTCACTCCACATTCAGAAACCAAGACTCCATTGGTATGATCTGTATGTTGTCTTTGTTGTCAGCTGCCTTTGTACTGTAGCATGAAAAAACTGAACTGCATCCCAGGTTAAGATGAAAACACACCTTTCATTCAAGCCTATCTTACTCCACAGTTCAGGACACACACTGACAGACCTGTTCGTAAGGAATAAGTGCCATTTTGGATAAAAACATTTAGTTGTGAAGTAATTGATTTCCTTATCGCCTAGTTATTTTTGAGAGATCATAGTGCAAGGCTCAACACGCGTACACCCACATTCCCATGCACTGTTTTTCTCACAAACATTTCCCTCTTCCTCTCTCCTGTGTTTGTCTGTCTATTTAATTGCAGGTGCTTTCTGCTTGGCTAGCAAAGATGTCGCTGCAGCTATGGAGATAAACAAATACAACTCAAACACTGAAACAGGGAGGAGGGGAAGCAGAGAGAGGGGGAGATATGGCACGTGTGTAGTGGAGGTATGTGTTGCGTACGAGAGCGTCTGTTAGGGCAGGCAGGTACACAGAGATCTGTAGATTGGCTGTCAAACACAGGATTTATAGAAGAAGAGAGTCTGGAAAGTCCCTTGATGCCTCCCGGCCTACTCTCCCCCTCAACCTCTTATCCATCTCTGCATCCTTCCACCTGTCTCCATCCCTCTCTCCTACCAGATCCATGTGACGGGTACCAATTTACAATTTACCAATTTAATTTATAAACGTGGTGATCTCGAAAATGTCTCATTATGTTTTTTTGCTTAAGTCATCCATGTGAGTGATCAGGCTTGTGGGTAGAGGACTAGACTCCTGTCCTTAAGTGTTGGGTAATATTCTTTGCATAACCAGAGCGGGAACCTCTTCCCTCCATCCTAATCATCCCATTTAGCGTGCAAACACCAATCATCAATCATCCTCCCTCACAAAAATAGACATGTGTGTAAAAATGGCAACACACCTTATTACAGTGGTCTGTGGTCAGGCCCTAGGGCTACTGCTGTGTTTAGCAATCACACAAAAACACACGCACGTACGGTCGGGGAGGTGTGTTTGTGTGTGCGTTGCGTCATCGTCTCTAGCCTGAGGGGTGTTTAGTGTTTAGCTTTCGACAATAACACACACACTCTTCTTCTGCAGTGGGAGAATGGTTGCACCACACAACTGCTCACTGTGAACGAGAGATTCCCACATATAGTGCAAGATACAGGTAACTGCCGAAATAAAGTGAACACCTACATGAAGTGTCTAAATAGGGCGTTGGGCCACAAGCCACAAACGCAGCTTCAATGCACCTTGACATAGATTCTAAGGGTGTCTGGAAATCTATTTGGTGACACTATTCTTCCACAAGAAATGCCATAATTTGGTGTTTTCTTGATATTGTTGGAAAACGCTATCTCAGGAGTCGCTCCAGAATCTCACACATGTGTTCAATTGGGTTGAGATGGTGACTGTGACACAAACACACACGCACACATACACAGCCTTTGAACCATCTATGCTCCTTTCAGACCCCTCTTTCAAAGTCAGTAACTAGGTTTCCATCCAATCGGTGACACATTTTCATGTGAATATTCTAAAATCAGCATAAAGAAAACATAATTTTTTCCACCAGAGACGTCTTTCAACTAGGGTTGAGTATTTCCCTGGTATTTTACGAATAATTATGTTATTTTCTTTTTGGTACTTCAACTATTTCTACACTGTTACAACATCCAGAGAATAAATCCCTTGTCTCCCGGGTAACCGGGTATTTTCCCGCCAAAACTGGAAGTGTCATTCAAAAGTATTATAAAGGATATGAATCAAGAAGTCAAGCCTGATGCTACCTGAGCCTGATGCTACCTGAGCATGATGCTACCTGAGCCTGATGCTACCTGAGCCTGATGCTACCTGAGCCTGATGCTACCTGAGCCTGATGCTACCTGAGCCTGATGCTACCTGAGCCTGATGCTACCTGAGCCTGATGCTACCTGAGCCTGATGATATTTAAAACCCAAATGATTATGTCGTTATCCAATACGTTACTGTATATGATATAGGCTACTCCACATTACACAGGACAGAAAACCATAAAAGCCCATAGATGTAGCTAGCTCTCTTGGGTAAATAAATGAAACTAGCTCCAGTAGGCTAATATATTTTAGTGTGAACTGTATTACTGTAATGTATTGTATCATACTATATTATATGGACTGGACTTATGCACATCGTTCAAACCATGATAAATCAAAGAGAACATGGGATTCTGATGCAGCCTACAAAGTATAGGTTACAAATTGTATTTCAATGTTGAAATATAATTGGGCCTATTTGTATAATTAGTAGGCTGACGCATATATATATTTCCTATTATTTCCCCTAATGTTATTATCCTACCTCCTCTTTCTCTCTATAGTGTTGATTCATTCCTTCCTCCTTTCAACAGTTAAATTCAATTTGTTTAGTTGTCCTCATCTTCATCATTCTAATGTCATCCTTGAATACTACAGGACTAGAATTAGATTCAGAAGGCCTTCACTTCTCTTCACAAAGATTGAAAGGTTATGGGTCTGAATAAATATAACTGCTATAGGCTACCGACATCGTACACTCGCTCTTCTTTAAACTACCCATGAGTTCTATTGGCTGCTGCATAGAACATTCAGCAGACAAGAGCTTGCGTCCCTCGTCGACTAGTTGATTAGTCTAAGAAATACTAAAAACATTATATACAGTCTATGTTTCTCTGCTGGGACTCCAAGAGTGAAGGAGCGTTTTACAGGGAGAGAGGCCAGCCAAGCACACGTACGTGTGTATCGCGCAAGAGACAAAGGCTATAAGTTAGAAGCTTATTATGCATAACCCATAGGTAATTAGATAAATATAAGGCTAATACTGCAGTTAATGTATTACCTGAAAGTGGTAGGCCAGGCCATCTACAGTGCCTTCGGAAAATATTCAGACTACATGACTTTTTCCATTTTATTTTTCCATTACAGCCTTCTTCTAAAATGGATTAAATGAATAAAAAATGTCAGAATCTAAACACAACGTCCCATAATGACAAAGCTAATGTTCAAAGCTGTCATCAAGGCCAAGGGAGGCTACTTTGAATATAACATCTAAGATATATTTTGATTTCTTTAACACTTTTTTGTGTTATTTCTTAGTTTTGATGTCTTCACTATTATTCTACAATGTAGAAAATAGAAAATATAAAGAAAACCCTTGAATGAGTAGTTGTTCCAAAACTGTAGACTGGTCCTGTATACGGCTATATATCAAGCTAAAACAGGATTATCTATTTTGGATACAATTTGAATGGAGTTGATGGAGAGAGAAAGACTGAGAGAGAATGTTCACACTGATTTAAACAACTATATGGAGAGAGAGAAAGACTGAGAGAGAATGTTCACACTGATTTAAACAACTATATGGAGAGAGAGAAAGACTGAGAGAGAATGTTCACACTGATTTAAACAACTATATGGAGAGAGAAAGACTGAGAGAGAATGTTCACACTGATTTAAACAACTATATGGAGAGAGAAAGACTGAGAGAGAATGTTCACACTGATTTAAACAACTATATGGACAGAGAGGAAGACTGAGAGAGAATGTTCACACTGATTTAAACAACTATATGGAGAGAGAAAGACTGAGAGAGAATGTTCACACTGATTTAAACAACTATATGGAGAGAGAAAGACTGAGAGAGAATGTTCACACTGATTTAAACAACTATATGGAGAGAGAGAAAGACTGAGAGAGAATGTTCACACTGATTTAAACAACTATATGGACAGAGAGAAAGACTGAGAGAGAATGTTCACACTGATTTAAACAACTATATGGAGAGAGAAAGACTGAGAGAGAATGTTCACACTGATTTAAACAACTATATGGAGAGAGAGAAAGACTGAGAGAGAATGTTCACACTGATTTAAACAACTATATGGAGAGAGAAAGACTGAGAGAGAATGTTCACACTGATTTAAACAACTATATGGACAGAGAGAAAGACTGAGAGAGAATGTTCACACTGATTTAAACAACTATATGGAGAGAGGAAGACTGAGAGAGAATGTTCACACTGATTTAAACAACTATATGGAGAGAGGAAGACTGAGACAGAATGTTCACACTGATTTAAACAACTATATGGAGAGAGGAAGACTGAGAGAGAATGTTCACACTGATTTAAACAACTATATTGACAGAGAGAAAGACTGAGAGAGAATGTTCACACTGATTTAAACAACTATATGGAGAGAGGAAGACTGAGAGAGAATGTTCACACTGATTTAAACAACTATATGGAGAGAGAAAGACTGAGAGAGAATGTTCTCAGTGATTTAAACAACTATATGGAGAGAGAGGAAGACTGAGAGAGAATGTTCACACTGATTTAAACAACTATATGGAGAGAGAGGAAGACTGAGAGAGAATGTTCACACTGATTTAAACAACTATATGGACAGAGAGAAAGACTGAGAGAGAATGTTCACACTGATTTAAACAACTATATGGAGAGAGAAAGACTGAGAGAGAATGTTCACACTGATTTAAACAACTATATGGAGAGAAGAAGACTGAGAGAGAATGTTCACACTGATTTAAACAACTATATGGAGAGAGAAAGACTGAGAGAGAATGTTCACACTGATTTAAACAACTATATGGAGAGAGAAAGACTGAGAGAGAATGTTCACACTGATTTAAACAACTATATGGAGAGAGGAAGACTGAGAGAGAGAGGCAAGCATGTGACTGGTTTGTGTCTGGAATGTATGGTGGATGAAACAGTGGAGCATGTGTTGTTATATTGTTGGAAGTATGTTGAAGAGAGGGATAGATGGAAGAGTAGGATCATTGAGGTTGGATGGGATGTTAGGGATGGGGGAGGTTCTATTAGAAGGGATGTTGGGGATGGGGAGGGTCTATTAGAAGGGATGTTGGGGATGGGGAGGGTCTATTAGAAGGGATGTTGGGGATGGGGAGGGTCTATTAGAAGGGATGTTGGGGATGGGGGAGGGTCTATTAGAAGGGATGTTGGGGATGGGGGAGGGTCTATTAGAAGGGATGTTGGGGATGGGGAGGGTCTATTAGAAGGGATGTTGTGGATGGGGAAGGGTCTAATAGAAGGGATGTTGGGGATGGGGGAGGGTCTATTAGAAGGGATGTTGGGGATGGGGGAGGGTCTATTAGAAGGGATGTTGGGGATGGGGGAGGGTCTATTAGAAGGGATGTTGGGGAAGGGGGAGGGTCTATTAGAAGGGATGTTGGGGATGGGGGAGGGTCTATTAGAAGGGATGTTGGGGATGGGGGAGGGTTTGGTAGAAGGGATGTTGGGGATGGGGGAGGGTTTGGTAGAAGGGATGTTGGGGATGGGGGAGGGTTTGGTAGAAGGGATGTTGGGGATGGGGGAGGTTCTATTAGAAGGGATGTTGGGGATGGGGGAGGGTTTGGTAGAAGGGATGTTGGGGATGGGGGAGTGCTATTAGAAGGGATGTTGGGGATGGGGGAGGGTTTGGTAGAAGGGATGTTGGGGATGGGGGAGGGTTTGGTAGAAGGGATGTTGGGGATGGGGGAGGGTTTGGTAGAAGGGATGTTGGGGATGGGGGAGGTTCTATTAGAAGGGATGTTGGGGATGGGGGAGGGTTTGGTAGAAGGGATGTTGGGGATGGGGGAGGTTCTATTAGAAGGGATGTTGGGGATGGGGGAGGGTTTGGTAGAAGGGATGTTGGGGATGGGGGAGGGTTTGGTAGAAGGGATGTTGGGGATGGGGGAGGTTCTATTAGAAGGGATGTTGGGGATGGGGGAGGGTTTGGTAGAAGGGATGTTGGGGATGGGGGAGGTTCTATTAGAAGGGATGTTGGGGATGGGGGAGGGTTTTGTAGAAATGATGTTGGGGATGGGGGAGGGTTTGGTAGAAGGGATGTTGGGCATGGGAGAGGGTTTGGTAGAAGGGATGTTGGGGATGGGGGAGGGTCTATTAGAAGTTAGTAGGGCTCTTTCTTGTTTTCTCAGAAGTACTGAGTTATGATTTAGAAATATTGTTAACCGTGATCGACCACACACTTCAGCACAGTAGGTGGCGGCATGCACCTTAAACGTTGGTTTGCGGACCGCCATTATATCATAGAAGAAGAAGAAGAAGAAGAAGAAGAAGAAGAAGAAGAAGAAGAAGAAGAAGAAGAAGAAGAAGAAGAAGAAGAAGAAGAAGAAGATGATGATGATGATGATGATGATGATGATGATGATGATGATGATGATGATGATGATGATGATGATGATGATGATGATGATGATGATGATGATGACAGGTGTCCTGCCACTGTGTACTATCTATTAAAAGGGCCAAATGGCATTCCAGTTTACTTCATTTTTTGTTTAGTTCTTTCCAATGTGTCAAGTAATTCTCTTTTTGTTTTCTCATGATGTGGTTGAGTCTATATGTGTTGCTGTCCTGGGGTTCTGTGGGTCTGTTTGTGTTTGTGAACAAAGCCCCAGGACCAGCATGTTTAGGGGACTCTTCTCCAGGTTCATCTCTCTATAGGTGATGGCTTTGTTATGGAAGGTTTGGGAATCGCTTCCTTTTAGGTGATTGTAGAATTTAGGGGCTCTTTTCTGGATTTTGATAATTAGCGGGTATCATCCTAATTCTGCTCTGCATGTATTATTTGGTGTTTTACGTTGTACACTGAGGAGTTTTTTGCAGAATTCTGCATACAAAGTCTGCATTTGGTGTTTGTCCCATTTGGTGAATTCTTGGTTTGTTTGGGGACCCCAGACCTCACAACCATAAAGGGCAATGGATTCTATAACTAATTAAAGTATTTTTAGCCAGATCCTAATTGGTATGTCGAATTTTATGTTCCTTTTGATGGAATAGAAGGCCCTTCTTGCCTTGTCTCTCAGATCGTTCAGAGCTTTGTGGAAGTTACCTGTGGTGCTGATGTTTAGGCTCAGGTAGGTATACGCTGTAAGACTTTTTTGTAATTTCAACAGTAAAACACTGTAGGATGCACAGTATAATACCATAAATGTGTTTTACAGCATTCATGTTGTGGATTGCACTGCATTATGGGTAAAATGCTGAAAAATACTGTTATTAAATGTAATTTGGAAGCCTCCTGTAAAAATTACTCTAACATACTAGATATATTTACTGTAGATTAAAATGACTAGTTTCAGTTGCTGTCAGGTAAGACACAAGGACCTCAAACAATTTGAGTAAATATCTTCTTGAAGCGGCTGTGAAGTGGAAGAATATTTTCAGCAGCTGCTGGGTAGGTACTTTGCCTTATTTATAAGCATATTTATTGCTAGCTAATGTTGAATTACTGCATGTTTTATTAGCTAACTTAGCTAGATAGCTGGCTAATGTTTGCTAGCTAGCTAACTAGCTCAAGTTGACGAAAGCCATTCCGGTCTGCTTGATTGATAGAAGATATCTAGCTGTGTGACCTAGAAAAACATCACAGAGAATATTGTGATTATAGGCTGTATCGCAGCCTCTAAGTGCCACAGAGAATACACAGAAAACGGCTTGTTTCTAGCAGCTGAAAATATGACCCATATTTGTTTGTCTTTACGGGCCGTTTTTTACACATAGGGGAAAGTGGGGTGAGTTGTGCCAGTTTTTACTCAGTGACTTACTCAGTGAGGCCATGACAGTAATGCCTTCTACTTAAGGATGTAAATATATTTCAGGATGTGCTGCATCCCTGAGAACAATAACTTTGGATCTGAAATAAATTGTTTCAGAAATATAGCTTTTGGGAAAAAAGTGGTCTCGTGGCACAACTTGCCCCTGGTGCGGGGTAAGTTGTGCCTTTGGGGGAATACGTTGTGGTAAATTGTGCCAGTGATTTCTGAAGTAAAACAGAACATTTTAATGTTATGAACTGTAATGCTATATGAAAACAAGACAAATTCAATACAAAATTACTAATTTAAGGTTTATTTAGATATTGTCACCCTATTAAACTGTTGGAATAAGTCATATTTTGTAGTTTTCAGTGACGAGCTCTCCTCTTTCAGCTGATGTAACTGAACCTACTTGTTTCTTCCCTTTCTCTGTGACAATCTGCCTGGGTGTCTGCACTGTAGTCACACCAGTTTCTCCATGTTTCTCTGTTACAATCTGCCTGGGTGTCTGCACTGTAGTCACACCAGTTTCTCCATGTTTCTCTGTTACAATCTGCCTGGGTGTCTGCACTGTAGTCACACCAGTTTCTCCATGTTGTACATTTTCAGGAAGTTATACCTGAAATGAGATTATGGAGGTGGTTATGTGTGTAAATGTCAATTCTGCTACTCAGGGCAGAAGACCCTATAGAGATATACCCTCTTTCCTTCCCTGGCTGCCTCGTGTGTGTGTGTGTGTGTGTGTGTGTGTGTGTGTGTGTGTGTGTGTGTGTGTGTGTGTGTGTGTGTGTGTGTGTGTGTGTATATGTGTGTATATGTGTGTGTATGAGTGTGTGAGAGAGAAAGAGAGAGAGAGAGAGAGAGAGAGAGAGAGAGAGAGAGAGAGAGAGAGAGAGAGAGAGAGAGAGAGAGAGAGAGAGAGAGAGAGAGAGAGAGAGAGAGAGAGAGAGAGAGAGAGAGAGAGAATATGTGATCCTATGATTGATGACTGATAATGATAATGATAACTGATAATGAGCATGTCCTGGGAAATTAATTATCAATGTTCCCTATAACTTTTCCTTAATAAATGCACACTTAACCTAACCTGCTTTTTTCTCTCTGATCCAGCTGGCAGGGATATCTATGCCATTTCTTCGTGCATACTCAAAAGCCAGCTCACAGCATTTCATGGCACTTATGACGTGAAACATTGCTGCTAGTGCCTTTATATGGTCTGCCAGCTCTGTCTCCATGTATTATTGGAAGTCCTGTTCTCTTAGACCCTGTCTTTGTTACTTCTCCTATCTTTTTCTTCTCCATCAATCTTTTCAAGGTCATCCTGCAGATCTTCATCTCTCTTGCCACCTGACGTATGGTCTTTCCCTGTTGCACCTCTTTCACTGCTCTGTCCAACTCCACAAGAGGAGTTGAAGCCCTGTCTGTCTTCTGTTTTAGAAGTGCGTGGCATGATGGGTTTTGGTCTAAAATTAAGAATGTCACATAGTTTAAGTGCTAAAATGTAAGAGTACAATGTACAATTACAAATTAATAATATGTTGAAAATAATCAGTGGGGGTGAGTTGTGCCACTGGCACAACTTAACCCAGGCCCTTTGGCACAAATCACCCCAGACCCACAAGTTTGAAACACTAGCATGATCCAGCAGTTAAGAGCTAACAACATGCTAACTCATCATGCTAACTCTATAACTCATTGTGTAGCCTGCTAAAGCACTAAAACATGTGTGAAATGTTTTCAAACTTGTCTATAATTGTTCAGACACTACAATCAAAAAACCTTAATCATAGAAATTTTACTTTGAAAGGAAAAAAACAGTTTTTCGAGCTAAAATGTGCTTACCTCTCATGCCATTTGTCTCTTCTTTGGAGGATGAGTAAAATGGATGGCTTTTCAAAATTATGTGGTCACATGACCAATTTCTTCTATGGTTTTCCAGAAACAAGGGGTGGATCTACTTCCCCCCTGGTACAAATCACCCCACTCTCCCCTAAACCACGTTGTGGGCCTTAAGCCGCTATAGCTTATGCTTATAACCAGTTCACCATATTGTATCAAGGGCCTTCCGACCTGGTGAATTTTCCCCTCCCAGGATTAAACAGTATTTCAAGTAGGATAGTAGCCCACACAAGAAATAGCTTATATTGGAAGACATCTAGATGTCACCTTGATATATTCTACTCAATGGGAGAGCATAAATTGCAAAAACGCCGGGACAGAGTGTCCTCTTTAGCTGTCAAAACCCTGTGTGGTTCGGTTAACTTGGCTCTCATCTGTGTGACATAAATCATTATTTCGTAGGCCAGGATTGTCCGTATTGACTCTCCCACTAACCATTTATTTAATTTTAAAAACATTGTTGCATAATGTTACAGTATTAACTAAACCTGTTCACTTTACCAGTAGTTTGCAAATATTTAGTGGCACAGCTAGAAAGGAAAATGTTGTGAGTCTGGTAAAATCATCTATAATATTGCGTAGGCTACAACATTTTTGTATTAGTTTGCTAGGGACACTCTTATCCAGAGCGACTGACAGTTAGTTAGCACATCCATGTTCATACTTTTTTCATACTGCTCCCCTGTGGGAATCGATCCCACAACCCTGGTTTTGCAAGTGCCATGCTCTACCATCTGAGCTACAGGGGACCTACGACCTCAATTTATTTCATAAACTATTTTGGATATATGTTGTAGGTTCGAATCAACCCAGAGTTGTGGACCTCTCTCATCATTACCCAACACCTAGGTTTACCTCCACTGAACTCACATCCTACCATATCCTTGTCTATACATTATGCCCTCAATCTATTCTATCGCACCCAGAAATCTGCTCCTTTTATTCTCTGTACCCAACGCACTAGACTACCAGTTCTTAAAGCCTCTAGCCGTACCCTTATCCTACTCCTCCTCTGTTCCTCTGGTGATGTAGAGGTACACCCAGGTCCTGTAGCCCCCAGTACTACACATATTCCCCAGGTGCTCTCATTTGTTGACTTCTGTAACCGTAAAAGCCTTGGTTTCATGCATGTTAACATCAGAAGCCTCCTCCCTAAGTTTGATTTATTCACTGCTTTAGCACATAAGTCTCTCAATGTTGCCGCTTGATGGGCACCATCATAGATATCATCCTGACTAATCATCCTGACTAACCTGCCCTCCAAATACACCTCCTCTGTTTTCAACCAGGATCTCAGCGATCACTGTCTCATTGCCTGCGTCCGTAATATGTCCGCGGTCAAACGACCACCCCTTATCACTGTCAAACGCTCCCTAAAACACTTCAGTGAGCAGGCCTTTCTAAATAAATAGCTAAATGTGCGTATGATATAAGTGAGGGTAATAATACTTTACTTAATATACAGTGCTTAAAAGAACAGGTAAGTGTCAGGCCTATCAAAATATCAAATGCCACTGACCAAATCCCACCTGAACTTCTCTGCTATGCATTCTGGTTTCCGAGCTGGTCATGGGTGCACCATCGATAAAAGACAGTACTGTGCAGCCGTCTTCATCGACCTGGCCAAGGCTTTCGACTCTGTCAATCATCGCATTCTTATTGGCAGACTCAACAGCCTTGGTTTTTCAAATGACTGCCTTGCCTGGTTCACCAACTACTTCTCAGATAGAGTTCAGTGTGTCAAGTCGGAGGGCCTGTTGTCTGGTCCTCTGGCAGTCTCTATGGGGGTGACACAGGGTTCAATTCTTGGGCCGACTCTATTCTCTGTATATATCAATGATGTCGCACTTGCTGCTGGTGACTCTCTGATCCATCTCTACGCAGACAACACCATTCTGTATACATCTGGCCCCTCTTTGGACACTGTGTTAACTAACCTCCAAACAAGCTTCAATGCCATACAACACTCCTTCCGTGGCCTCCAACTGCTCTTAAATGCTAGTAAAACTAAATGCATGCTTTTCAATCGAAAGCTGCCCGCATCACTACTCTCGACGAGTCTGACATAGAATACGTGGACACCTACAAATACCTAGGCGTCTGGTTAGACTGTAAACTCTCCTTCCAGACTCACATTAAGCATCTCCAATCCAAAATTAAATCTAGAATCGGCTTCCCATTTCACATCCAAGCCTCCTTCACTCATGCTGCCAAACATGCCCTCGTAAAACTGACTATCCTACCGATCCTTGACTTCGGTGATGTAATTTACAAAATAGCCTCCAACACTCTACTCAGCAAATTGGATGTAGTCTCTCACAGTGCCATCTGTTTTGTTACCAAAGCCCCATATACTACCCACCACTGTGACCTGTATTCTCTCGTTGGCTGGCCCTCACTACATATTCATCGCCAAACCCACTGCCTCCAGGTCATCTATAAGTCTTTGCTAGGTAAATCCCTGCCTTATCTCAGCTCGCTGGTCACCATAGCAACACCCACCCGTAGCATGCGCTCCAGCAGGTATATTTCACTGGTCATCTGTAGTGACACCTCTAGCACTGAGATGCAGTGCCTTGGACCGCTGCTCCACTCAGGAGGTCCAATACACAGGGGCTCCGGTGCAGAGTTCTTACATTAGTGTTGTAATGGTTCTCTTGTTTGGTTACATATGTGTTAACTTCTTGTTTCTTCTATTGTCAATTCAGTTGTTAAATCGTTTTTAATATTGTTAACAATCTGAATAAATGTGTTTTATGTACACGTATTGTTTTTCTTTCATTTACATTTCAGGTAGAATTTCACTGTAAATGTACAGCAAGGATGCTGTAATATGTCTTTACAGTAAAACTCTAATCAAATCAAATGTTATTGGTCACATACATATGTTAAGCAGATGTTAATGTGGGTGTAGAGAAATGCTTGTGCTTCTAGCTCCGACAGTGCGGTAATATCTAACAAGTAATATCTAACAGTTTTACAACAGTAAGGATAATAGTACTGTAAAACATATTACAGCATCTCTGCTGGTAAAGCAACATTACAGTAATAAGCTGGCCACTGTCGTGCCAGTATAATGCTGTAAATTTACAGGGAAAAGTTTTACAGTGTATTTTTTTGTGTGCTGTAGGACAACAATGTCTAGATAGAATTTGTATTTGTGGATCTGGCAACTGGACCTTTTTTGGAACATGGTTATCTCTTTATCCCACCCTCTCCAGTCAGTCAGTGTTCTGCCAGAAAGGTACAGTTTGTCCTACATGAGCAGGACCAGATGACATCAAAGCAGTAGTGGGGAGGAGAGAACAGGGGGGCAGGGGAGGGGAAAGGGAGAGAAGGAAAGGTGAGTAGAGACCCCCCACTCCTGAGGACCCCCAATGTAGAGACCAGGGACCAAACTGCCCCCTCTACCTCTCATCCCCTCTCACTTGATGAATACCCCCCACACACACACACACACACACACACACACACACACACACACACACACACACACACACACACACACACACACACACACACACACACACACACACCCACACCCACACCCACACCCACACCCACACACACACACACACACACACACACACACACACACACACACACACACACACACACACAAATCCACACACACACACACACGCGTGCGTGCTTGTGTGTGTGTGTGTGTGTGTGTGTGTGTGTGTGTGTGTGTGTGTGTGTGTGTGTGTGTGTGTGTGTGTGTGTGGGTGTGTGTGTGTGTGGATTTGACAGGAAGGCAAATGCCTCAAGAGAATAAGGGAGAAAGGGAGGGGGAGAGAGAGGGAGGGAGGGAGGACCAGAGAGATGGAAAGAGGGAAGGATGTGGTGAAGATAAGAGTGAGGAACTGTGACACACAGGAACCTACAGTATTATCTGATCCAAACATTCAGTCATACAGGTGGGTGTGTTACTACTGTTTGTTTCCTGTGATGGCATCTCTGATGGCATGGAGAGTAGGAGTAGGCCACATGCTCATAAATAACAGTGTAATATAGGAGTCATAACTGGAGTGGCCCTGCCCCATCACCATAGGAGTGGCCCTGCCCCATCCCCATAGGAGTGGCCCTGCCCCATCACCATAGGAGTGGCCCTGCCCCATCACCATAGGAGTGGCCCTGCCCCATCACCATAAGAGTGGCCCTGCCCCATCCCCATAGGAGTGGCCCTGCCCCATCACCATAAGAGTGGCCCTGCCCCATCACCATAGGAGTGGCCCTGCCCCATCACCATAGGAGTGGCCCTGCCCCATCACCATAGGAGTGGCCCTGCCCCATCACCATAAGAGTGGCCCTGCCCCATCACCATAGGAGTGGCCCTGCCCCATCACCATAGGAGTAGCCCTGCCCCATCACCATAGGAGTGGCCCTGCCCCATCACCATAGGAGTGGCCCTGCCCCATCACCATAGGAGTGGCCCTGCCCCATCACCATAGGAGTAGCCCTGCCCCATCACCATAGGAGTGGCCCTGCCCCATCCCCATAGGAGTGGCCCTGCCCCATCACCATAGGAGTGGCCCTGCCCCATCACCATAAGAGTGGCCCTGCCCCATCACCATAGGAGTGGCCCTGCCCCATCACCATAGGAGTAGCCCTGCCCCATCACCATAGGAGTGGCCCTGCCCCATCCCCATAGGAGTGGCCCTGCCCCATCACCATAGGAGTGGCCCTGCCCCATCACCATAGGAGTGGCCCTGCCCCATCCCCATAGGAGTGGCCCTGCCCCATCACCATAGGAGTGGCCCTGCCCCATCACCATAGGAGTGGCCCTGCCCCATCCCCATAGGAGTGGCCCTGCCCCATCACCCCATCACAGCACCACCTTTAATCTGATTTGTTAGTGGCTTCAAAACCCTCTTATCTTAAAGCCTTCCTCCCTCTCTTCCTCTCTTTCACCATCTCACTGTCTTGCCCCCTCCCTCCCAGACACACACAGTCATGAACTGTTTATAAGTGATGTTAGAAGGAAGGGGAGTGAAACAGTAGATTCAGGGCGGAAGGACCGTAGCATTACTGGACCATCATGCCATTATACTAGTATAGTGTTATTAAGAAATATCTGGGCTGTCTGTTCCATCATTAATCATATCTGCTGCAGCCAACCACAGAAAATATGTTCAAGTCCACAGTGCTTAACTGGACCAGCACAGGAACAAGAATGATTTATCACGCCACGGCACCTCCACCAGACCACCCGAAAACACGGGCATGTTATGGTCTACCATGGTCTACACCACACTCTCTCTCCTGACATTTTTTTAACCGTGTTTGAGTTGAAATGTTTGGTAGGTTATTATAATAGCAAGGTATTTATAACTACGGCATTAAAGACAAAATGACAGACTGTTGCTTTAAGTCCAAATGTTTGGAAAGGTGTACCTGATTGATAGATAGGTGGATGTCATCACACAGGCATGAAAGGTGTACCTGATTGATAGATAGGTGGATGTCATCACACAGGCATGAAAGGTGTACCTGATTGATAGATAGGTGGATGTCATCACACAGGCATGAAAGGTGTACCTGATTGATAGATAGGTGGATGTCATCACACAGGCATGAAAGGTGTACCTGATTGATAGATAGGTGGATGTCATCACACAGGCATGAAAGGTGTACCTGATTGATAGATAGGTGGATGTCATCACACAGGCATGAAAGGTGTACCTGATTGATAGATAGGTGGATGTCATCACACAGGCATGAAAGGTGTACCTGATTGATAGATAGGTGGATGTCATCACACAGGCATGCAGAGGACAGAGAGAACACCCAACATTAACTGGATAATCACACATTGATATAACACATTCATCTTTGGATAAAAAGCTGTATAATCTGAGTGCATATTTCACTACATTAGTCTTAATGAGAGTTTAATCTGGATCATCCATCTCAATCTCCATTATTAGGCACTGTAAGACTGTAACACATACTAAATTCCCTGCCTCTCCATGTATTTCTCTCTCTCTCCATTTCTCTCTCTCTCTCTCTCTCCATTTCTCTCTCTCTCCATTTCTCTCTCTCTCTCTCCATTTCTCTCTCTCTCCATTTCTCTCTCTCTCTCCATTTCTCTCTCTCTCCATTTCTCTCTCTCTCCATTTCTCTCTCTCTCTCTCTCTCTCTCTCCATTTCTCTCTCTCTCTCTCTCTCTCTCTCCATTTCTCTCTCTCTCTCCATTTCTCTCTCTCTCTCCATTTCTCTCTCTCTCTCTCTCTCCATTTCTCTCTCTCTCTCTCTCTCCATTTCTCTCTCTCTCTCTCTCCATTTCTCTCTCTCTCCATTTCTCTCTCTCTCTCTCTCTCCATTTCTCTCTCTCTCCATTTCTCTCTCTCTCTCTCTCTCCATTTCTCTCTCTCTCCATTTCTCTCTCCATTTCTCTCTCTCTCTCCATTTCTCTCTCTCTCTCTCTCTCTCCATTTCTCTCTCTCTCTCTCTCTCCATTTCTCTCTCTCTCCATTTCTCTCTCTCTCCATTTCTCTCTCCATTTCTCTCTCTCTCTCCATTTCTCTCTCTCTCTCTCTCTCTCCATTTCTCTCTCTCTCTCTCTCTCCATTTCTCTATCTCTCTCTCTCTCCATTTCTCTATCTCTCTCTCTCTCCATTTCTCTCTCTCCCCATTTCTCTCTCTCTCTATCTCTCTCTCTCTCCATTTCTCTCTCTCTCCATTTCTCTCTCCATTTCTCTCTCTCTCCATTTCTCTCTCTCTCCATTTCTCTCTCTCTCTCTCTCTCTCTCTCCCCATTTCTCTCTCTCTCTCTCTCTCTCCATTTCTCTCTCTCTCTCTCTCTCCATTTCTCTCTCTCTCTCTCTCCATTTCTCTCTCTCTCTCTCTCTCTCTCTCTCTCCCCATTTCTCTCTCTCTCTCTCTCCATTTATCTCTCTCTCTCTCTCTCTCCATTTCTCTCTCTCTCCCTTTCTGCCAGATTTGGATAACATCACCTCAATCTGCACACATACACTCTGTGCCTTCGGATATTGCATTCTGATAAATGGATCGTAACACGCATGCACACACACACACAGCTTTTACACACACACACGATAACAGAAAGGTTACTGTAAGACAATGTGCAGGGTTCAGGTCAAATGTAGCTCCACCCGGCTCTCTCACCAGGGTGGGAACGCCGTGTCAGGGGTCGGAATGCCGGGACGGAACGCTTCGGTCTTTGAAGGAGCGCTATCACAAGGAACGGTTCGGGAAAGGGAAGTGCTCCATGGGAGTTGTATATATCAATGGAAAGACTTCCCTTCAGCTCGGCTACAGAGGAGAGCAGCAGTACAGTGTACACACACACACACACACACACACACACACACACACACACACACACACACACACACAGAGAAAGACACACATACACCAGCAAAAAACAAAAGAAAAGGTATTTAGCCAGGAAGAGAAGCCCTAAACAAGTGATATAAAATGCCAACCAATGACTGGATCCTAGACAGTGGTTGGTTTGTAGAGAGAACTACATACTTTGTGTTTACATGAAACTAATGACAGAACATTTGTTAACTGAGAATATACTGTACCTACACTACTGACACTACAGTAGAAACCAGTAATATATTGACAGGCATATAGTAGGACCAGTGGTGGAAAAGTACTCAACTGTCTTACTTGAGTAAAAGTTAAGATACCTTCATAGAAAATGACTCTAGTAAAAGTGAAAGTCACCCAGTAAAATACTACTTGAGTAAAAGGCTAAAAGTATCAAAAGTAAATAGAATTGCTAAAGTATAAACCATTTCAAATGTCTTATATTAAGCAAAGCAGACGGCACCATTGTATTAGATGTTTTATTGACGGATCGCCAGGGGAACACTCCATCACTCAGACATACTGTACAAACACAGCATGTGTGTTTAGTGAGTCACCAGATCAGAGGCAGTAGATGACCAGGAACGTTCTCTTGATAAGTGTCAGGCTCTGGCCATAGAGAAGCCTATTGCTTCTCTATGTATCCATGGTCAGAGTCTGACAGGTCTATTCTTTCTGTTTCTGGTTGTGGTTTGTGTTGGATCCCTAATTAGAGGCAGCTGTAGCGCATCGTCTCTAATTAGGGATCCTACATAGGTTTGTATGTTCCACACTGGGGTGTGGGTCATTATGGGTCACAACCCTGTCTTGGCAGGATCATGTCCCCGGTGACCGTTTGGGAGAGCATACCGGTGCAGGCTCACAGCTGTTTCAACTCCTCGCATACTAATTCCCTTAATACTAAATGATACCAATACACTCTATCTGCATACTCACATTAACACTGCTTATTTTACTGGGCACAAATAATGATTGTGTGTGTGAGTGTGCAACAGGCTTCTTACTATTGCCACACATACCCTATACTGTTGTGTATAGAACAGTGTAAAGAAAGCTTCCTCAGCACTAAGAGACAGACTTAGGTACGGAATACTTCCATATAACTTTGAAGACAAACAACACATGGTAAATATAGCTGAACTGCTATCCAAGGAATCCTGTGGAAGGTTGCTAAGTTGACGATGCTGATCTCACGTAGACAACACGGATTATGGCTTTATCTGACAGGCCATGACGACACAGAGAGAGAGGCGTTATCGTAATTGTGACAACCTCTGAGTGCGGTTACAATGTGTAAAGAAACAACTACCTACCACGATGATACCAACAGCCGATCTGATGGGTTTTTTACCTCAACTGTGTTTCTATAATGACTGGAATACATATCGATACATTCTTCACAGCATAATTGAGCAAGTGTTCTGAGAGGTGTTCACTTCATGGTGTCATGTGATCCTCTTGTCACATTCTATAAAGTTCTGGAATCCCTTTCAGAGGACGGACAACAAACACTTTGGAAACTTCAAATGTCTTTAACATTACAGTACAGTTTCCAGCTACAATAGACATTTACAACATTAATAATGTCTACACTGTATTTCTGATCAATATGATGTTATTTTAATGGACAAAAAAATTGTAGGCCTGTTATGTCAAAAACGAGGACATTTCTAAGTGACCCCAAACTTTTAAACGGTAGTGTATCTGGGGAAGGGTATAAAACAATTTCTAGAGTGTGGAAAGTTTCCAAGAGCACAGTGTTCTCCACACATTTGGAACTACCCAGAGTCTGCCTAGAGCTGGCCTCCGACCAAACTGAGCAACCGGGAAAAAAGGAGTTTGGTCAGGGAGGTGACCAAGAACCCAATGACCACTCTGACAGAACTACAGAGTTCCTTGGCAGAGATTGGATAACTTGCCAGAAGGACAACAGTGTCTACAGCACTTCACCAATCTGGGATTTATGGGAGAGTGGCCAGACGGAATCAACTCCCATGAAAAAGGCACGACAGCACGCCTGGAGTTTGCAAAAAGGCTTATAAAAGACTGAGAGCATAAGGCACAAGATTGAAGAGACAAAAATGGAACTCTTTGACCTGAATGCAAAGCACTGTGTCTGGAGAAAATCAGGCACAGCTCATCTCCCGTCTAACACCATCGGTACCGTGAAGCATGGTGGTGGCAGCATCATGCTGTGGGGATGCTTTTAGAGGGAACAAGGACAGAGGGAACAATGAATGAATGAATACACCTGCCTAACGACACACATCTGTGAAGCCAATTTGAACAAACAATGTAAATGTACAAAAGGTTCTATAATTTCTAAATGGTTCATCCGATATGTATGAAAATACCCTCAAATTAAATCTCAGTCTGTGTCCTTTCAAACTCAAAGTGCTAGAGTACAGCACCAAATAACAAAAAAATGGTTACTGTCCAATGAATTATGATGTTCACTGTATGTTCCAACAGGACAATGACCCCAAGCATACAACCAAAGCAATGCTGGAATGGCTTCAAAACAAGAATGTCAAAAAATCTGAATCTTATTGAAAATCTTTGGGAAAAAAAGATTGCTGTTCACCGCTGCTTCCCATCTAACATAAGAGAGCTTGAGAAAATATGTAAGGAAGAATGGGAGAGAATCCCCAAATCCAGATGTGCAAAGCTGATACAGACATGCCCAAAAGTTGACTCAAAGCTGTAATCACTGCCAAAGGTGCATCTACAAAGTATTGACTCAGGGGTGTGAATACTTATATTTCTGTATTTTATTTTCAATACATTTGCTAAAAACGTGTTTTCACTTTGTCATTATGGGGTATTGTGTATAGATGAGTGAGAAATTCAGGCTGTAACACAAATGTGGAATTAGTTAAGGCACTGTAAATTATTATAATGACGTCAAACTGGGGCGACATTAACCATTTTGGCAATGAAGAGAAGATTACAGACAACTAAAGATGAACTAGGCGTCCAGGTTGATTCTGTGTCAGGCGACAGCAGGGAAATAATCTGTGTAGATTATTGACTGTGTCTGATATAAACATGCAGTATGTGTATTAGTCACATGATATAAACATGCAGTATGTGTATTAGTCACATGATATAAACATGCAGTATGTGTATTAGTCACATGATATAAACATGCAGTATGTGTATTAGTCACATGATATAAACATGCAGTATGTGTATTAGTCACATGATATAAACATGCAGTATGTGTATTAGTCACATGATAGAAACATGCAGTATGTGTATTAGTCACATGATAGAAACATGCAGTATGTGTATTAGTCACATGATAGAAACATGCAGTATGTGTATTAGTCACATGATAGAAACATGCAGTATGTGTATTAGTCACATGATAGAAACATGCAGTATGTGTATTAGTCACATGATATAAACATGCAGTATGTGTATTAGTCACATGATATAAACATGCAGTATGTGTATTAGTCACATGATATAAACATGCAGTATCTGTATTAGTCACATGATATAAACATGCAGTATGTGTATTAGTCACATGATATACACATGCAGTATGTGTATTAGTCACATGATATACACATGCAGTATGTGTATTAGTCACATGATAGAAACATGCAGTATGTGTATTAGTCACATGATATAAACATGCAGTATGTGTATTAGTCACATGATATAAACATGCAGTATGTGTATTAGTCACATGATATAAACATGCAGTATGTGTATTAGTCACATGATATAAACATGCAGTATGTGTATTAGTCACATGATATAAACATGCAGTATGTGTATTAGTCACATGATATAAACATGCAGTATGTGTATTAGTCACATGATATAAACATGCAGTATGTGTATTAGTCACATGATATAAACATGCAGTATGTGTATTAGTCACATGATATAAACATGCAGTATGTGTATTAGTCACATGATATAAACATGCAGTATGTGTATTAGTCACATGATAGAAACATGCAGTATGTGTATTAGTCACATGATATAAACATGCAGTATGTGTATTAGTCACATGATATAAACATGCAGTATGTGTATTAGTCACATGATATACACATGCAGTATGTGTATTAGTCACATGATATAAACATGCAGTATGTGTATTAGTCACATGATATAAACATGCAGTATGTGTATTAGTCACATGATATAAACATGCAGTATGTGTATTAGTCACATGATATAAACATGCAGTATGTGTATTAATCACATGATATAAACATGCAGTATGTGTATTAATCACATGATATAAACATGCAGTATGTGTATTAGTCACATGATAGAAACATGCAGTATGTGTTTTAGTCACATGATATACACATGCAGTATGTGTATTAGTCACATGATATACACATGCAGTATGTGTATTAGTCACATGATATAAACATGCAGTATGTGTATTAGTCACATGATATAAACATGCAGTATGTGTATTAGTCACATGATAGAAACATGCAGTATGTGTTTTAGTCACATGATATACACATGCAGTATGTGTATTAGTCACATGATATACACATGCAGTATGTGTATTAGTCACATGATATAAACATGCAGTATGTGTATTAGTCACATGATATACACATGCAGTATGTGTATTAGTCACATGATATAAACATGCAGTATGTGTATTAGTCACATGATATAAACATGCAGTATGTGTATTAGTCACATGATATAAACATGCAGTATGTGTATTAGTCACATGATATAAACATGCAGTATGTGTATTAGTCACATGATATAAACATGCAGTATGTGTATTAGTCACATGATATAAACATGCAGTATGTGTATTAATCACATGATATAAACATGCAGTATGTGTATTAGTCACATGATAGAAACATGCAGTATGTGTATTAGTCACATGATATAAACATGCAGTATGTGTATTAGTCACATGATATAAACATGCAGTATGTGTATTAGTCACATGATATAAACATGCAGTATGTGTATTAGTCACATGATATAAACATGCAGTATGTGTATTAGTCACATGATATAAACATGCAGTATGTGTATTAGTCACATGATATAAACATGCAGTATGTGTATTAGTCACATGATATAAACATGCAGTATGTGTATTAGTCACATGATATAAACATGCAGTATGTGTATTAGTCACATGATATAAACATGCAGTATGTGTATTAGTCACATGATATAAACATGCAGTATGTGTATTAGTCACATGATATAAACATGCATTATGTGTATTAGTCACATGATATAAACATGCAGTATGTGTATTAGTCACATGATATAAACATGCAGTATGTGTATTAGTCACATGATATAAACATGCAGTATGTGTATTAGTCACATGATATAAACATGCAGTATGTGTATTAATCACATGATATAAACATGCAGTATGTGTATTAGTCACATGATATAAACATGCAGTATGTGTATTAGTCACATGATATAAACATGCAGTATGTGTATTAGTCACATGATATAAACATGCAGTATGTGTATTAGTCACATGATAGAAACATGCAGTATGTGTATTAGTCACATGATATAAACATGCAGTATGTGTATTAGTCACATGATATAAACATGCAGTATGTGTATTAGTCACATGATATAAACATGCAGTATGTGTATTAGTCACATGATAGAAACATGCAGTATGTGTATTAGTCACATGATAGCTAAAAATGTGTTGCAAATATGTTTTGTTTTCAGCTCATACTATTCAGGATGGAAACACTTTATTTCCTCATTCCAAAATCTTATATAAGTGTAAAATGGAGTAGGGTAAAGTGGTGTATGAAGGGAGAGAAACTGTTAGACTGCACTACCCATGATGCCCTGGTTAGATAGCGTACCACTCTCTACACTAGGCTGCATCTAGGCCTATAATATCCACAACTACATGTATAAATCTCCCTAATCAAGACACAGTAGTACCACATGTGGTAATGATGGGTCATATTGTCTTACTTAACCCATAACTGAGAATAGAGCCAAGAATAATTCAACAGTAAGATATATCTAAAAACTAGCCTTTATATGTCTATGGCTCTGGAACAAAAGATCCATTTCTAATGTCCATTTAACGTTGCTAAGATATCACTCCTCTAGTCTTTGCTCTCAGCAGTGGTCTCCAAGGCAGGGGAGGAGAGGAGTGACAGGCTGGTAATGCCCTCATGTCTCTCAAACATGAACATCATTCACACAGATTGAAGACATATCCCTGAGAGGTTGAGTGAGAGAAACTGGGCCTGAGAAATTATCTCTGTCTCTCTCGCTTAGTGATTCTCTCAGCATGTCGCTTAGTGATGTTAGCGCTGTGATGGCAGCCAGAACTATGCAAGTCAAAACACAGTCCAGTTCCAAAGCAGACAGACAAAGACTCTCACAGAGCCTCAACCGCTCACCAACCGCTCACCAATCACCACCAAGCACTCGGCTGCTCCTATCTACCTGTCTACCTGACAGACACCTACCTGGGGGGTTTACAGTGTTATGTCCAACAATGAAAACTACTGTTTAAAACAAATATATAATTTTTTATGAAAATTTGAGGGGCCAAATAAAATCACCAGCGCCTTCTAGGAAACCCTGGTAAACGACGCAATGACATGTTTAAAAACTAATAAAGATATGCATAACACACACACACACACACACACACACACAAGGGAAGCCACCCAGCAGTGGAGGTTTCCGTGGGAAGACAACAATGCAGAGCTTTTTATTAGCAAAGTGAGGATAATAACAGCCAGAGAAGGACGTAGACAGGGAACATGAACTAGGGATAAATCAAATAATATATAATTACCATCTAATTACCATGTAATTACCATGTAATTACCATTACAATGCACACTTTGTAAGGCAACTTAAATACAAGAAAATACGTGATTGAAAGAATAAAATACCGGTGAGAAAAAACGTTGAAATGTGTCGTTTGGAGAACGTGGATGAACATCTAATTCTGCAGTGAGACTGAGAGCTTGTTGGAATTGCCAAACAAACTGTAACATGCATCTTTCTCTTTTTACAGGCTACACCGGCGGCACCGAAGGATATGGCATTATATACATAACATGTTCCATAAATGTATATGCACTTTTATAAACCCATAAAACGTTAATGTCTGGTTATTAATATGTCAAGTCAGAATATAAGGCACGGACTGACACCAGCTCAGGGACACACACACCTGTATTTGGGCGGCAGGTAGCCTAGCGGTTAGAGCGTTGGGCCATTAACCGAAAGGTCGCTGGTTCGAATTCCCGAGCCGACAAAGTGAAAAACCTGTTGCTGTGTCCTTGAGCAAGGCACTTAACCCTAATTTTCCCCAGGGGCTGACCCTGTAGGTATGCCGTCATTGTAAATAAGAATTAGTTCTTAACTGACTTGCCTAGTTAAATAAAGGTTAAATAAAGTAAAAAAATAAAAATGTGATGAAGGCGGAGGAGAGTTGGGTTTCCTTACAGCCGAAGATGAGACTGTTTAGTTCCACCAGAATACAATTAACATGACACTTCAGTTGTATTACACCACTCTAACTGAATAATAACAGGCCGTGTTTAAAGACATTATAAACCTTTCACTGGCAGTCAGCACTCCTGGTAGCCTTGCCTGAACGTCGGCCACACTTGTTGTAGTTAAACGCTCCCATATCACACACGCATGCATGCAACACACACACACATATACACACACACACACTCTGACAGACACACACACACAATTCCTAGGTTCCGGAGTTGGTGTCAGAGATGTAAACACACCAGTGGCTCAGGGATAGATGCTGTTTTTTCCTCTGTGGGGTAGAGTGCATTGTGGGGTAGAGTGCATTGTGGGGTAGAGTGCATTGTGGGGTAGAGTGCATTGTGGGGTAGAGTGGATTGTGGGGTAGAGTGCATTGTGGGGTAGAGTGGATTGTGGGGTAGAGTGCATTGTGGGGTAGAGTGGATTGTGGGGTAGAGTGGATTGTGGGGTAGAGTGCATTGTGGGGTAGAGTGGATTGTGGGGTAGAGTGGATTGTGGGGTAGAGTGGATTGTGGGGTAGCCTGTATGAATGCTTCCCATGTCTCCCTGTATGAATGCTTCCCATGTCAGCCTGTATGAATGCTTCCCATGTCTCCCTGTATGAATGCTTCCCATGTCAGCCTGTATGAATGCTCCCCATGTCCCCCTGTATGAATGCTTCCCATGTCTCCCTGTGTGAATGCTTCACATGTCTCCCTGTATGGATAGATGCTGTTTTTTCCTCTGTGGGGTAGAGTGGATTGTGGGGTAGAGTGCATTGTGGGGTAGAGTGGATTGTGGGGTAGAGTGCATTGTGGGGTAGAGTGGATTGTGGGGTAGAGTGGATTGTGGGGTAGCCTGTATGAATGCTTCCCATGTCTCCCTGTATGAATGCTTCCCATGTCAGCCTGTATGAATGCTTCCCATGTCTCCCTGTATGAATGCTTCCCATGTCTCCCTGTATGAATGCTTCCCATGTCAGCCTGTATGAATGCTTCCCATGTCTCCCTGTATGAATGCTTCCCATTTCTCCCTGTATGAATGCTTCCCATGTCTCCCTGTGTGAATGCTTCCCATGTCTCCCTGTATGAATGCTTCCCATGTCAGCCTGTATGAATGCTCCCCATGTCAGCCTGTATGAATGCTTCCCATGCCAGCCTGTATGAATGCTTCCCATGCCAGCCTGTATGAATGCTCCCCATGTCAGCCTGTATGAATGCTTCCCATGTCAGCCTGTATGAATGCTTCCCATGTCTCCCTGTATGAATGCTTCCCATGTCAGCCTGTATGAATGCTTCCCATGTCAGCCTGTATGAATGCTTCCCATGTCAGCCTGTATGAATGCTCCCCATGTCAGCCTGTATGAATGCTTCCCATGTCAGCCTGTATTAATGCTTCCCATGTCTCCCTGTATGAATGCTTCCAATGTCTCCCTGTATGAATGCTTCCAATGATAGCCTGTATTATTGCTTCCTATGTCAACCTGTATGAATGCTTCCCATGTCAGCCTGTATGAATGCTTCCCATGTCTCCCTGTATGAATGCTTCCCATGTCTCCCTGTATGAATGCTCCCCATGTCTCCCTGTATGAATGCTTCCCATGTCTCCCTGTATGAATGCTCCCCATGTCTCCCTGTATGAATGCTTCCCATGTCTCCCTGTATGAATGCTTCCCATGTCTCCCTGTATGAATGCTCCCCATGTCTCCCTGTATGAATGCTTCCCATGTCTCCCTGTATGAATGCTTCCCATGTCAGCCTGTATGAATGCTTCCCATGTCAGCCTGTATGAATGCTTCCCATGTCTAACTGTATGAATGCTTCCCATGTCTAACTGTATGAATGCTTCCCATGTCTCCCTGTATGAATGCTCCCCATGTCTCCCTGTATGAATGCTTCCCATGTCTCCCTGTATGAATGCTCCCCATGTCTCCCTGTATGAATGCTTCCCATGTCTCCCTGTATGAATGCTCTCCATGTCAGCCTGTATGAATGCTCCCCATGTCTCCCTGTATGAATGCTCCCCATGTCTCCCTGTATGAATGCTCCCCATGTCTCCCTGTATGAATGCTTCCCATGTCAGCCTGTATGAATGCTTCCCATGTCTCCCTGTATGAATGCTTCCCATGTCTCCCTGTATGAATGCTTCCCATGTCTCCCTTCTATGAATGCTCCCCATGTCAGCCTGTATGAATGCTCCCCATGTCAGCCTGTATGAATGCTCCCCATGTCAGCCTGTATGAATGCTCCCCATGTCAGCCTGTATGAATGCTTCCCATGTCAGCCTGTGTGAATGCTTCCCATGTCAGCGTGTATGAATGCTCCCCATGCCAGCCTGTATTAATGCTTCCCATGTCAGCCTGTATGAATGCTTCCCATGTCTCCCTGTATGAATGCTTCCCATGTCTCCCTATATGAATGCTTCCTACATGAACCTACACCCTTCACCCGTGTCTGGGTGATTAGTCCACCTGCAGCAGAGAGAGGACAGAGCACACACACGATACACATACCGTTAACATCACACACACACTGCAGGCTCACACTGACACTTCATCATTATGTTGTGTGTGTGTGTGTGTGAGACAGAGGAGTGAGGAAAGAAAACAGTGTGTGTGTGGTCTTTGGAGCTCTAGCCACGTTATACCACGAGATTCAGATGGAAAGACAAATTCTCTCCTGACTAATCATGTTCTGTTCCTCGTTATACACACACACACAGAGACACGTCTCAGGGTCACTAGTTGTAGCTGAGGCATGTCTCTGAGAGTGAGACGCTCCATGGTGTAAAAGAGCCACTGCCATTGGTTTGTACAGTATACAACTCTCTGCACTTTTCAGCAGGTCTGACTTATTGTCATTTATACCATGGTATCACAACTCAGGATAAGACCCAGATGCAGACACAGGAGGCGGACAGATATTTATAATTAAACAGCGGGCAGGCAAACGGCAGGTCAAGGGCATGCTGAGGTCAGTAATCCAAGTCAGACTCAGGGTCAGGGCAGGCAGAATGGTCAGTAATCTGGAAGACTAGAAAATAAAACTTGAGAAACAGGAAAAACGGGAAACACGTTGGAACGACCTGACAAGACAAGACGAACTGGCAACAGACAAACAGAAACCGCAGGTATAAATACACAGGGTGTAATGGGGAAGAATAAGAGACACCTGGTGGGGGTAGAGACAAGCACAAGACAGGTGAAACAGAACAGGGTGTGACACACGACATTGTTGAAAACTAATTTATGATTGGCTTGAAGGAAGTTCTAGAGCGGGTATAATTCAATGTTGATGAAGTTCATTCTTACATGTTCTATGTTTGAGCTGCTTTTGAAAGTCGAACTGAAAACATTTTTGTCATTGTTGAATTGGAGTTTCATAATAAAAAGCTAGGACTGACGGTTTGCTCAGTTATTAAATGTAGCTATCTAATAAACTAGCTACTTCACATCTCTACCGGCAAATTAAAATATATATTTTTTATCCTCCTTTTTCATCACTGCAACTCCCCAACAGTTCAACTGGCGACTGGGGTCAGTGTGCAGGGACCCGGCCCGCCATAAGGAGTCACTAGAGCACGATGAGCCAAGTAAAGCCCTACCTGCCAAACCCTCCCCTAACCCGGATGACGCTGGGCCAATTGTGCACCGTCCTGTGGGACTCCCTGCCACAGCCAGTTGTGGCACAGACTGGGAATTAACCCAGGTCTGTAGTAACGCCTCTAGCACTGAGATGCAATGCCTTAGACCGCTGTGCCACGCGGGAGGCCCTGAATACATTTATTTGTAATGCCAGATGTGTTAAATAGTCGTGGTATAAGTGGCATAATCAATCAGGTCTCTATGCTAGCGCGTTATTTTCCATAGAATACATAGAGCCTTGAGTTGATTATCCCTTACACATCCCTTATACCTTTGATTTACATATTACTCACTTTCACACACCCTGATTGAGCACTTACAAAGAGCCATTCATTCACCCTGGCCTCACAAACAGACAAATAAAATAAATTAGCCTGAATAACTTCTAATGTAAGTGTGTGCGTGTGTGAACTGAACCATCCCCACACCTCTCCCTCAGGCCACAGCAGTTGTGATTATGACTAACATCTCTTCATCATCACCAACAGTAATAATCGCTGGGGACGTTGTCAGCATGGCTTTATTGTTGATATTAGTTATACGGTAATGACAAGCATTGATAAGAATCTGTGACTGTGTGACTAGCTGTGACTGCTGTTAATATAACAACAACATGGTAGCAACATAACATGACAACAACATGGTAGCAACACAACATGACAACCAACATGGTAGCAACACAATATGACAACAACATGGTAGCAACACAACATGACAACAACATGGTAGCAACACAACATGACAACAACATGGTAGCAACATAACATGACAACAACATGGTAGCAACACAACATGACAACAACATGGTAGAAACACAACATGACAACAACATGGTAGCAACACAACACGACAACCAACATGGTAGCAACACAACATGACAACAACATGGTAGCAACACAACATGACAACAACATGGTAGCAACACAACATGACAACAACATGGTAGCAACACAACATGACAACAACATGGTAGCAACATAACATGACAACAACATGGTAGCAACACAACATGACAACAACATGGTAGCAACACAACATGACAACAACATGATCGCAACACAACATGACAACATCATGGTAGCAATGTAACATGACAACAACATGGTAGCAACATAACATGACAACAACATGGTAGCAATGTAACATGACAAAAACATGTTAGCAACATAACATGACAACAACATGGTAGCAATGTAACATGACAACAACATGGTAGAAACATAACATGACAACAACATGGTAGCAACGTAACATGACAACAATATGGTAGCAACGTAACATGACAACAACATGGTAGCAACACAACATGACAACAACGTGGTAGCAACATAACATGACGACAACATGGTAGAAACATAACATGACAACAACATGGTAGCAATGTAACATGACAACAACATGGTAGCAATGTAACATGACAAAAACATGTTAGCAACATAACATGACAACAACATGGTAGCAATGTAACATGACAACAACATGGTAGAAATATAACATGACAACAACATGGTAGCAACGTAACATGACAACAATATGGTAGCAACGTAACATGACAACAACATGGTAGCAACATAACATGACAACAACATGGTAGCAACTTAACATAACAACAATATGGTAGCAACATAACATGACAACAACATGGTAGCAACGTAACATGACAACAACATGGTAGCAACACAACATGACAACAACGTGGTAGCAACATAACATGACGACAACATGGTAGAAACATAACATGACAACAACATGGTAGCAATGTAACATGACAACAACATGGTAGCAATGTAACATGACAAAAACATGTTAGCAACATAACATGACAACAACATGGTAGCAATGTAACATGACAACAACATGGTAGAAATATAACATGACAACAACATGGTAGCAACGTAACATGACAACAATATGGTAGCAACGTAACATGACAACAACATGGTAGCAACATAACATGACAACAACATGGTAGCAACATAACATGACAACAACATGGTAGCAACGTAACATGACAACAACATGGTAGCAACGTAACATGACAACAACATGGTAGCAATGTAACATGACAGCAGCACAAAACATGGTACAAACATTATTGGACACAGACAACAGCACAAAGGGCAAGAAGGTAGAGATGACAATACATCACACAAAGCAGCCACAACTGTCAGTAAGAGTGTCCATGATTGAGTCTCAGCTAGTTGGTGTAGCTAGTTAAAGGGATTAATTACTCCCAGTCTCATTGTGTGACAAACATTCTGTCATTTAGATGGATGGGTTTGAGTCTCTGTGGAACCATTCATCATCATGATACAATTTATTTTGCAATTTCGTCAACATCAACTTCCATACCAATCAGAAAGCACATAAATGTTGTCACAGGTTTCATGATCGCAAAGTCTTGAAAGCGTTGGTCAAAGACTGCGATAATGTTGTTCACTTAGTCAACGTATCGACCACAGTCACAAAGTGCCGGTGCTTTTCCCTGACATTCGAGCTCTGACATCATATTTTTTGAAATTCCTCAGTTCATATCGCTGCAATTGTGAGGACAGCAATTTCCATTTTTGTTTAAAAGCTGTCACAGAGCCAATCATTTCAACACAATGTTTGTATGTTCCTTGCAGCTCAATCAGCCGAACAGTTAAGTCAGTCAAAAAATCTAAATCTAACCACACTTTGTCTCATATTCGGCATCTTTTGAGGCCAGAAACTCCTTGATTTCAAATTACAGATCCCTAAATCTCTGCTGGAATTTACCTCTACTAAGCCACCTTACATCTGTGTGTTGCAAGAGGTCTGTGTGTTCAGCTTCACTTTCTTCCAGTTGAGACCTGAAGAGGCACCTCTGTATTTTACCACACAAGGCCAGTTGATGGATTATGCAGTGATAATTAAGGAAGTCTGGAAAGTCATCATCCCATAACTGAGTGCTATCAATAAAGTCCTTGAATGCCACAAAAAAAATTAAGTTTTTCCTTTCAACAATATGATTTTGAACTTTGGCAGCCATATCTTCAAACACCATTCTGATGAAAATGCACAACTGAGATGAGTCGCTGGCGTCTGTCGACTCGACAAATTGAAGTGAAAAGATCCTCATCCATCATTTCACAGCGCCGCGTAACAGTATTTCTGGATAGCTGAACATCCTTAATAGCGGAAATGATTTCTGATTTATTTTAAATATCATCAAACAATGATTCTGCTGCCTCTTCCAAGACCTCATTTACCATTTTCTCCATCCTGGAACGGCTTCTTGTGCTTTGCTAGTATGCGACTCATCCAGAAGGATGCAGCTGGGCCTTGAGCTGGGCCTTGAGCTGGGCCTTGAGCTGGGCCTTGAGCTGGGCCTTGAGCCGGTCCTTGAGCCGGTCCTTGAGCCGGTCCTTGAGTTGGGCCTTGAGCTGGGCCTTGAGCTGGGCTGTATTGTTGCTTATTTAATATTGTCTCTCTCTCTCTCTCCCTCCCTCCCTCTCTCTCTCTCTCTCTCTCTCTCGTTTTTGTGAGAAATAATCACTGATTCAAACAGGTGGGAACATAGTTCATTACAATGAATGAGTAAGAATGCAGCAATCCCTAAATTACCCAATTATACACACACACACACACACACACACACACACACACAATGGAACAAAGCATTTTTAACTAAGAAAAATGATTCAACAATTACAACACTGACATTGACTTAAATTTAAGACATACTGTAATAGGGCTCAGTCAGCTCATGTGGGAAGTGGAAGTATCAAGGTGTCACAGCCAACACTCGGAAGGAAAACCCAAAACAAACATGGAAATTACACAAACAACCCATTATGCCTCTTCAGTAAAGAAAGCCTTGGTGTATATCGTATTTAGGAGGGTGTGTACAAAGTGTGTCAGCTTCAATATGAGAGAGAGAGAGAGAGAGAGAGAGAGAGAGAGAGGGAGAGGGAGAGAGAGAGGGACAGAAGTTAGGCCTTGAGTTCACAGATTAGCAACAATGTTTACACATCTACTAAACAAGCTTGTGCCACCATGTGTGTATGTTAATGAATAAGTCTCTCTTGATGAGAGACAAGGACGCTATCAAGGAATAGAGCAGTTTGTTCCATACCTCATGCCATGCATACAGAACAGCTATCATCCCAGCTGACAGCTATCATCCCAGCTGACAGCTATCATCCCAGCTGAACAGCTATCATCCCAGCTGAACAGCTATCATCCCAGCTGAACAGCTATCATCCCAGCTGACAGTCCTCGCTTTGCTGTGTGTGTGTGTGTGTGTGTGTGTGTGTGTGTGTGTGTGTGTGTACAGTAAAGCCCTGTGTGTACTCATCTCTATATCCCTGAGTAGACAGAGAGTAAGCTCAGTATAAACACCTTTGTGTGTGTATACACAATGTGAAAAAGCCTGTAAGCTCTATTCAACTGCTTTGTGTGTATAGAGCATTCGTTGTGTAAACTCTTTAGAGTTAAATATTTTGGTTATGTGTGTTTCTTGATGCTAGGTGTGAACATAAGCTCTCTACCTGAAAGAAACGTTGGCAAAGTTCTCATTAACCCTTGTGGACTGCTATGATGACTAATGCAGAAACACAACATACACATGTATGAATATAACCATGATAAGTAACATAAGTGTTATATGAAGAGTTGCGTTAGCATGCATGCACACATATCATACAATACAGATCTGCACTCAAGTTAAGAACTTAAGAATAGGAAGTCAAATACCAACAGTCACAGCACTGAAATCTATCAACGTGAAAGTGAGTTTGACAGATAAACGTAATACAGACGTATCTCTACATGTGAAAGGCCAGGACATAACATGCTCTATGAACATGCTCTATGAACATGCTTTATATCATCAACGATAACACCACCAGAAACCAGATAAAACACCAATAACTACAGCCTCAAGGCACTTCCTTTTGAAACTGTTTATCATTTCAAGAGCCAAAATGTCACCCGGGACGAGAACTTAGCAGCAGCCTCCATGATGCAGTTTCCTAAATATTGAGTGTAATAACTGGTTACTGTGGGGAATGTGGGCTCACCTTAGCATGTCCTCACTGTGCCCCTGCTACAATACAAATTAAAGATGGTGGGGAGGCTGAGTGGTGAGGTGTTTATCTGGACGACACACACTTGCTCTCCCATACTAGCATGCTACGCTTTTATGCTAGGCCACTCTAAATCAACCCTTACTTAGAGAGGGGGAGAAAATGCTACCACTCTCTCCAGTCTTAATCTGCATGACTTAGCAGTAGACATTGACTGAGAATCAAGCACCCTGAGCAGTAGCTCCCTCCCTGAAACCCCTCCTCATCCCTTCCCATCTATTCTAGCAGAGAGGTATAGTGCCATCTGAAATCCTGGAGGCACTAACATACTTTATTCCCAGACAGACCACCACACCATCCCATTCTATCACCCTGTAGCACTCACACATGTAATAATGAAGTGCATTGAAAGGCTGGCCATAGCACACATCAACTCCATCATCCCAGACACCCTGGACCGTATTGAATTTGCATACCGCCCCAACAGCCCCAACAGAATACCTATGTGAGGATGCTGTTCATGAACTACAGCTTAGCGTTCAGCACCATAGTGCCGTCCAAGGTGGTCACCAAGCTCGAGACCCTGGGACTGAACGACTCCCTATGCAACTGGATCCTGGACTTCCTGACAGGCCGACCCCAGGTGGTAAGAGTAGGCGACAACACCTCAGCCACGCTGACCCTCAACACGAGGGCCCCACAGGGGTGTGTGCTTAGCCCCCTCCTGTACTCCCTGTTCACCCACGACTGTGGCCACGCACGACTCCAACTCCAACTCGTGACGACACGACGGTGGTAGACCTGATCACCAATGGTGATGAGACAGCCTACAGGGTGGAGGTCAGGGACCTGGTAGTGTGGTGCCAGGACAACAACCGCTCCCATCCACATCGATGGGGCCACAGTTGAGAGGGTCAAGAGCTTCAAGTTCCTTGGTTTCCACATCAATGAGGACTTAACATGGTCCTCTCACACCAGCACAGTCGTGAAGAAGGCAAGGCAGTGCCTCTTCTCCCTCAGGAGGCTGGAACGATTTGACATGGCCCCTCAGATTCAAATGGAACTTTTACAGCTGCACCATCGAGAGCATTCCGACTGGTTGTATCACCCGTCTGGTACGGCAACTGCACCACACTAAACCGGAAGGCCCTACAGAGGGTGGTGTGGATGGCCCAGTGCATCACTGAGGGTGAGATCCCAGCCATCAAGGATGTACATGCCAGGCGGTGTCTAAGAAAGGCACAAAAAATTGTCAATGAATCCAGCCACCCAAGACATGGACTGTTCTCCATGCTCCCGTCAGGCAGACGGTTAGGTACATCAAGGCTCAGACCAATAGAATCCTAAACATCTTCCATCCCCTGGCAATAAGACTGTTAAACGTCTACCAACTACTGCTTCCCCTCACAACCATGCTGCTTATCAAATTATAATTGGTTAGATTTAACTACCACTTTGCTGCTGTTCATTGATTATTGATTGTAATTACCGTTAGTATCTATCTATTTATCCTGCTACTGGTCACTATTACTGCTGTTTACATGTATATATTAGTATCTATCTATTTATCCTGCTACTGGTCACTATTACTGCTGTTTACATGTATATATTAGTATATACCTATATATCCTGCTACTGGTCACTATTACTGCTGTTTACATGTATATATTAGTATCTATCTATTTATCCTGCTACTGGTCACTATTACTGCTGTTTACATGTATATATTAGTATCTATCTATTTATCCTGCTACTGGTCACTATTACTGCTGTTTACATGTATATATTAGTATCTATCTATTTATCCTGCTACTGGTCACTATTACTGCTGTTTACATGTATATATTAGTATATATCTATATATCCTGCTACTGGTCACTATTACTGCTGTTTACATGTATATATTAGTATATATCTATATATCCTGCTACTGGTCACTATTACTGCTGTTTACATGTATATATTAGTATATATCTATATATCCTGCTACTGGTCACTATTACTGCTGTTTACATGTATATATTAGTATCTATCTATATATCCTGCTACTGGTCACTATTACTGCTGTTTACATGTATATATTAGTATCTATCTATTTATCCTGCTACTGGTCACTATTACTGCTGTTTACATGTATATATTAGTATCTATCTATTTATCCTGCTACTGGTCACTATTACTGCTGTTTACATGTATATATTAGTATATATCTATTTATCCTGCTACTGGTCACTATTACTGCTGTTTACATGTATATATTAGTATATATCTATTTATCCTGCTACTGGTCACTATTACTGCTGTTTACATGTATATATTAGTATATATCTATATATCCTGCTACTGGTCACTATTACTGCTGTTTACATGTATATATTAGTATCTATCTATTTATCCTGCTACTGGTCACTATTACTGCTGTTTACATGTATATATTAGTATCTATCTATTTATCCTGCTACTGGTCACTATTACTGCTGTTTACATGTATATATTAGTATCTATCTATTTATCCTGCTACTGGTCACTATTACTGCTGTTTACATGTATATATTAGTATCTATCTATTTATCCTGCTACTGGTCACTATTACTGCTGTTTACATGTATATATTAGTATCTATCTATTTATCCTGCTACTGGTCACTATTACTGCTGTTTACATGTATATATTAGTATCTATCTATTTATCCTGCTACTGGTCACTATTACTGCTGTTTACATGTATATATTAGTATCTATCTATTTATCCTGCTACTGATCACTATTACTGCTGTTTACATGTATATATTAGTATCTATCTATTTATCCTGCTACTGGTCACTATTACTGCTGTTTACATGTATATATTAGTATATACCTATTTATCCTGCTACTGGTCACTATTACTGCTGTTTACATGTATATATTAGTATCTACCTATTTATCCTGCTACTGGTCACTATTACTGCTGTTTACATGTATATATTAGTATCTATCTATTTATCCTGCTACTGGTCACTATTACTGCTGTTTACATGTATATATTAGTATCTATCTATTTATCCTGCTACTGGTCACTATTACTGCTGTTTACATGTATATATTAGTATCTATCTATTTATCCTGCTACTGGTCACTATTACTGCTGTTTACATGTATATATTAGTATCTATCTATTTATCCTGCTACTGGTCACTATTACTGCTGTTTACATGTATATATTAGTATCTATCTATTTATCCTGCTACTGATCACTATTACTGCTGTTTACATGTATATATTAGTATATATCTATATATCCTGCTACTGGTCACTATTACCGCTGTTTACATGTATATATTAGTATCTATCTATTTATCCTGCTACTGGTCACTATTACCGCTGTTTACATGTATATATTAGTATCTATCTATTTATCCTGCTACTGGTCACTATTACCGCTGTTTACATGTATATATTAGTATATATCTATATATCCTGCTACTGGTCACTATTACCGCTGTTTACATGTATATATTAGTATCTATCTATTTATCCTGCTACTGGTCACTATTACCGCTGTTTACATGTATATATTAGTATCTATCTATTTATCCTGCTACTGGTCACTATTACCGCTGTTTACATGTATATATTAGTATCTATCTATTTATCCTGCTACTGGTCACTATTACCGCTGTTTACATGTATATATTAGTATCTATCTATTTATCCTGCTACTGGTCACTATTACCGCTGTTTACATGTATATATTAGTATCTATCTATTTATCCTGCTACTGGTCACTATTACCGCTGTTTACATGTATATATTAGTATCTATCTATTTATCCTGCTACTGGTCACTATTACCGCTGTTTACATGTATATATTAGTATCTATCTATTTATCCTGCTACTGGTCACTATTACCGCTGTTTACATGTATATATTAGTATCTATCTATTTATCCTGCTACTGGTCACTATTACCGCTGTTTACATGTATATATTAGTATCTATCTATTTATCCTGCTACTGGTCACTATTACCGCTGTTTACATGTATATATTAGTATCTATCTATTTATCCTGCTACTGGTCACTATTACCGCTGTTTACATGTATATATTAGTATCTATCTATTTATCCTGCTACTGGTCACTATTACCGCTGTTTACATGTATATATTAGTATCTATCTATTTATCCTGCTACTGGTCACTATTACCGCTGTTTACATGTATATATTAGTATCTATCTATATATCCTGCTACTGGTCACTATTACCGCTGTTTACATGTATATATTAGTATCTATCTATATATCCTGCTACTGGTCACTATTACTGCTGTTTACATGTATATATTAGTATCTATCTATTTATCCTGCTACTGGTCACTATTACTGCTGTTTACATGTATATATTAGTATATATCTATATATCCTGCTACTGGTCACTATTACTGCTGTTTACATGTATATATTAGTATCTATCTATTTATCCTGCTACTGGTCACTATTACTGCTGTTTACATGTATATATTAGTATCTATCTATTTATCCTGCTACTGGTCACTATTACTGCTATTTACATGTATATATTAGTATCTATCTATTTATCCTGCTACTGGTCACTATTACTGCTGTTTACATGTATATATTAGTATCTATCTATTTATCCTGCTACTGATCACTATTACTGCTGTTTACATGTATATATTAGTATCTATCTATTTATCCTGCTACTGGTCACTATTACTGCTGTTTACATGTATATATTAGTATCTATCTATTTATCCTGCTACTGGTCACTATTACTGCTGTTTACATGTATATATTAGTATCTATCTATTTATCCTGCTACTGGTCACTATTACTGCTGTTTACATGTATATATTAGTATCTATCTATTTATCCTGCTACTGGTCACTATTACTGCTGTTTACATGTATATATTAGTATCTATCTATATATCCTGCTACTGGTCACTATTACTGCTGTTTACATGTATATATTAGTATCTATCTATTTATCCTGCTACTGGTCACTATTACTGCTGTTTACATGTATATATTAGTATATATCTATTTATCCTGCTACTGGTCACTATTACTGCTGTTTACATGTATATATTAATATATATCTATTTATCCTGCTACTGGTCACAATTACTGCTGTTTACATGTATATATTAGTATCTATCTATTTATCCTGCTACTGGTCACTATTACTGCTGTTTACATGTATATATTAGTATCTATCTATTTATCCTGCTACTGGTCACTATTACTGCTGTTTACATGTATATATTAGTATCTATCTATTTATCCTGCTACTGGTCACTATTACTGCTGTTTACATGTATATATTAGTATCTATCTATTTATCCTGCTACTGGTCACTATTACTGCTGTTTACATGTATATATTAGTATATATCTATATATCCTGCTACTGGTCACTATTACTGCTGTTTACATGTATATATTAGTATCTATCTATTTATCCTGCTACTGGTCACTATTACTGCTGTTTACATGTATATATTAGTATCTATCTATTTATCCTGCTACTGGTCACTATTACTGCTGTTTACATGTATATATTAGTATCTATCTATTTATCCTGCTACTGGTCACTATTACTGCTGTTTACATGTATATATTAGTATCTATCTATTTATCCTGCTACTGGTCACTATTACTGCTGTTTACATGTATATATTAGTATCTATCTATTTATCCTGCTACTGGTCACTATTACTGCTGTTTACATGTATATATTAGTATCTATCTATTTATCCTGCTACTGGTCACTATTACTGCTGTTTACATGTATATATTAGTATCTATCTATTTATCCTGCTACTGGTCACTATTACTGCTGTTTACATGTATATATTAGTATCTATCTATTTATCCTGCTACTGGTCACTATTACTGCTGTTTACAGGTATATATTAGTATCTATCTATATATCCTGCTACTGGTCACTATTACTGCTGTTTACATGTATATATTAGTATCTATCTATTTATCCTGCTACTGGTCACTATTACTGCTGTTTACATGTATATATTAGTATCTATCTATTTATCCTGCTACTGGTCACTATTACTGCTGTTTACATGTATATATTAGTATCTATCTATTTATCCTGCTACTGGTCACTATTACTGCTGTTTACATGTATATATTAGTATCTATCTATTTATCCTGCTACTGGTCACTATTACTGCTGTTTACATGTATATATTAGTATCTATCTATTTATCCTGCTACTGGTCACTATTACTGATGTTTACATTTATAATTTAATATATATCTATTACTATTATTATTATTATTATTATTATTATTATATTACTATTATTACTATTATTACAATTATATTATTATTATTGTTATTTTTATTATATGACTATTATATTATTATTATTACTATTATTAATATTATATTATTATTGTTATTATTACTATTATTACTATTATTATTATATTACTATTATTACCATTATTATATTACTATTATTATATTACTATTATTACTATTATTACTATTACTACTATTATTATCATTATTATTATCATTATTATATTACTATTATTACTATTATTACTATTACTACTATTATTATCATTATTATATTACTATTATAACTATTATTATTATATTACTATTATTATTATTATTATTACTATTATTACTATATTATTAATATTACTTTTATTACTATTATTATTACTATTATATTATTATTCTTATTACTATAATTAGTATTACTATAATTAGTATACTATTATTATTATACTATTATTATTATTATTATTATATTACTATTATTACTATTATTACTATTATTACTATTTTATTATTATATTATTATTATTACTATTATTATTATATTACTCTTATTATTATATTACTATTATTACTACTGTTACTATTATTACAATTATTATATTACTGTTATTATTAATATTATTATAATATTGCTATTATTATTATTATTATTGCTAATATTACTATTATTACTATTTTATTAATTTTATTATTATTATATTATTACTATTGATATTAGTATTACTATTATTATTACTATTATTATTATTATATTACTATTATTACTATTATTATTATTACTATTAGTATTATTATTATTATTTATTAGTATTATTATTATATTATTACTATTATTATTATTACTATTATTACTATTATTACTATTATTATTATTATGATAGTATTACTATTAACTTTTATTACTATTATTATATTACTATTATTACTATTATATTATAATTATTACTATTACTATTATTACTATTATTACTATTATATCATTATTTTATTAGTATTACTATTGTTATTATTATTATTATATTATAAACCCTGCTAACAGTCACTTTCTCCTAATCCGTGCCTACATGTACATATCTACCTCAATACTGGCACTGAACCTGTATATAGCTTCCTCTCTTATTTCTAATGTTTTTGTATTTCTATAATTAGTTATAATGTGTTATATTGAATACTGCACGGTTGGGTAGCGCCTGCAAGTTAAGCATTTCTCTGTACTTGTGAATGTGACAAATAAAACTTGGAACTTCTCTCTGAGTGTTTGAATTTTTGTCTGTTGAACCTGTCATGGTCCAACAGAATAAATAAATCATAAGAGTGTGTAACAGGTACAGGGTACAGCAGTATTCCCTGTCCTACAAACACTTTACCTGTTGTATTGTCAAGGGAGTCCTTGGTGGCTCACTGCTGCCATCTATCTGTCACCAGAGGAACTACAGCCATGTGGCAGCCCCTGATACTATGCAGCCTGTATTCCAGGGTTCACCAACTGGTGAGCCATGGGCCTAATTTGGCCAACGGGTGATTTTAGTGGCCCCAAATGTTTAAAAATGTATTATTGTATTTTGGACATTAAAGATGGTAAAAAACCTTTTTGGAACCGGTTCCAAAGTATTTGCATACATAATAGAGAGATATACACTGAGTGCACAAAACATTGAGAACACCTGCTCTTTCCATTACTTAGACTGACCAGGTGAATCCAGGTGAAAGCTATGTTCCTCTATTGATGTCACTTGTTAAATCCACTTCAATCAGTGTAGATGTAGGGGAGGAGACTGGTTAAAGAAGAGTTTCTAAACCTTAAAATTCTTGAGATATGAATGTTGTATGTGTGCCACTCAGAGGGTGAATGGGTGGGTGAATGGGTGGGTGAATGGGTGGGTGAATGGGCAAGACACACAATATAAACGTGCAGCAATGTTTTTCTTGGACAGCAGTGGCTTCATCCGTGGTGTCCTCCCATGACTCGTCAACAGAGATGTTAGCATGTTCCTGAGATTTCTGTTAGTCTTTAGCTGACACTTTCTCCATTTTTAGACAATTTGTCTTACTGTGGACTGGTGAACATCAAGGCTTTTAGAGATACTTTTGCAAGTCAACAATTCTTAATCGTAGGTCTTCTGAGATCTCTTTTGTTCAAGGCATGGTTCACATTAGGCAATGCATCTTGTGAATATCAAACAGGGCAGGGCAGCTCTAACCAACATCTCCAATCTCGTCTCATTGATTGGACAGGTTAGTTGACTCCAGACTCCAGTTAGCTTTTTGGATAAGTCATTAGCCTAGGGGTTCACATACTTTTTCCAACCTACATTGGGAATGTTTAAATTATGTATTCAATATAGACAAGAGAAATACAATAATTTGTGTGTTATCAGTTTAAACACACTGTGACTGTTTATTTTTGTGACTTATATGAAGATCAGATTTTATGACCCATGTATGCAGAAATTCAGGTAATTCCAAAGGGTTCACATACTTTTTCTTGCCACTGTCCATACACACACACACACAATGTCTCTTCAGAGATAGAAAACACACTTTAGTCCAGATGAGACACGCAGGCAAGCACGCACACGTACACATGATACACACACAGAAAGTGCCACTGGAGGGGCTGATTGGAGTGTGATATTGCAAACACCAATCAGAGTGAGGGTAAACTCAGCCAATGGTGTGTTAAGTAGTGCAAACTCATTACATTAAGCATGCTGAGCTCTCATATAAAGCAGCTTGTACATTCACACACCACCACACCTCACTATGCCCCAGGGCATGTTCCCTGTAATCTAGATTATCACACACCACCACACCTCACTATGCCCCAGGGCATGTTCCCTGTAATCTAGATTATCACACACCACCACACCACACTATGCTTTGTGAACACTAGAATTCCACATCTGCTGGGGACAGCTAGCGTGGCAAAGGAACAGGTATTGGAGAAAAAAACGTCTGTGCTTAGTCGACATCTGAGATCTAAACCCAACATTCTCAGAGAGCCTGAAGGTGTTCTAAGAGACAGACTACGGCGGTTAGTAATGGTCAATTATGTAGTAATACTATAAGAGTTAACTGTACTGCTGTCACGACCGGGCGCGTACACAGCCCAAGGTCTGTCACGACAGGGCGCGTACACAGCCCAAGGTCTGTCACGACCGGGCGCATACACAGCCCAAGGTCTGTCACGACCGGGCGCATACACAGCCCAAGGTCTGTCACGACCGGGCGCGTACACAGCCCAAGGTCTGTCACGACCGGGCGCGTACACAGCCCAAGGTCTGTCACGACCGGGTGCGTACACAGCCCAAGGTCTGTCACGACCGGGCGCGTACACAGCCCAAGGTCTGTCACGGTTGGGTGCATGGAGCGACAAGACGCAGCGCAGGGATTATAGTTCCACATTTTAATTTACTGAATATTCAATTTACAAATGAACAAACTATTCAAAACAAAAACAAACACAATAGAACAAACGTAACGTAGCACACTTCCTGTTCTCCGTGACTTTAGAATGAATGACCCACAACCCCGGAGTGGAACATACAAACCTATATAGGATCCCTGATTAGAGACAATGACCCACAACCCCGGAGTGGAACATACAAACCTATATAGGATCCCTGATTAGAGACAATGACCCACAACCCCGGAGTGGAACATACAAACCTATGTAGGATCCCTGATTAGAGACAATGACCCACAACCCGGAGTGGAACATACAAACCTATATAGGATCCCTGATTAGAGACAATGACCCACAACCCCGGAGTGGAACATACAAACCTATATAGGATCCCTGATTAGAGACAATGACCCACAACCCCGGAGTGGAACATACAAACCTATATAGGATCCCTGATTAGAGACAATGACCCACAACCCCGGAGTGGAACATACAAACCTATATAGGATCCCTGATTAGAGACAATGACCCACAACCCCAGTGTGGAACATACAAACCTATGTAGGATCCCTAATTAGAGACGATGCGCTACAGCTGCCTCTAATTAGGGATCCAACACAAACCACCACCAGAAACAGAAAGAATAGACCTGTCAGACTCTGACCATGGCTACATAGAGAAGCAATAGGCTTCTCTATGGCCAGAGCCTGACATCTGCATAATTGAATAGTATACTTAGAGAAATAGGGAAATGTGTAGGTGTATTAAGGAGCTCTTTCTCTGTGGTAAAACAAGGAGGTTGTTTGGCTCCTAAACCCTACTGCCTCTTCCAGGCCTACTCCCTAGTGTGCATTTTAGGATGCTGATGTCAAGAAAAAAATCAAAGGAAGTTATTCCCCAAATTACAGTTAATAGAGCCGACAAATACTCTCTTCAGCACACTGGGAATACTAAAGCATGGGATTCAGTATACTGGGAATACTAAAGCATGGGATTCAGTATACTGGGAATACTAAAGCATGGGATTCAGTATACTGGGAATACTAAAGCATGGGATTCAGTATACTGGGAATACTAAAGCATGGGATTCAGTATACTGGGAATACTAAAGCATGGGATTCAGTATACTGGGAATACTAAAGCATGGGATTCAGTATACTGGGAATACTAAAGCATGGGATTCAGTATACTGGGAATACTAAAGCATGGGATTCAGTATACTGGGAATACTAAAGCATGGGATTCAGTATACTGGGAATACTAAAGCATGGGATTCAGTATACTGGGAATACTAAAGCATGGGATTCAGTATACTGGGAATACTAAAGCATGGGATTCAATATACTGTTCACACACTAAAGAGTACATAACTATTACACCATTGATATTACCAACCCAGACATCACATTACACAATATGACTACTCATTATTAACAGACACACACACAAAACCAACAATAGACCAGGCTTTTTGAGAACCCTCCCAGGTTTCAGGGAAACAAGCGTAGTAAGCCACTGGCGTGGGAGGGATGTGCAGGAACAGGGGAGATTACTAAGCTTGTTTCCGAATGTGGGAAGAAGAAAATGAACAACAGATAAAGGAGGAGAAGAAGTCATGTTGAAAACACTTTACTTCCTGTAGGAGTTGAAATAGCCCTTATATTATATTTATTTAACCTTTTATTTAACTAGGCAAGTCAGTTAAGAACTCATTCTTATTTACAATGATGGCCTACCTACAGGGTCAGCCCCTGGAGAAAATTAGGGTTAAGTGCCTTGCTCAAGGACACATCAACAGGTTTTTCACCTTGTCGGCTCGGGTATTCAAACCAGCAACCTTTCGGTTACTTGCCCAACGCTCTAACCGCTAGGCTACCTGCCGCCCTACGATAATGAGGCTAAGTATGAAACCCTGTCTATTTATGGGATCAGTGAACGGTATCAGTATGAGCTGCTGATTTTCTTAGCTGACTGAGTCAGACACACCACATACTGTACCCTCATTGGAGTGGAAACCCATCACACACTGACACTCTCACCCCCCCACACCTCTCCCTCTCTCCCTCTCTCCTCCTTCTTACCTCTCTCTCTGTCACGGTGCGTATAGAAGGGACGATATACGGAGCGCTGATGGAGTGTCATTCGTTTTTATTAGTGAATGAGATATACTCACGAAGCATTCAAAATAGAAAGGAGAGAGACAAACGATACTATAAACAAAACACGGTGACTTGCTGAGTTCTGCCACATGCAGACAAACAGAAACAAACAATGATCCACATGCAGGTGGATGGGAGAGAAGGCTAAATACCATTCCCAATCAGAGACAACGCTAGACAGCTGTCTCTGATTGGGGATCATTCACCTTCCCTCCCTGATGTAAGGACTGGGTTGTGGTTCCCCCTGATAGACATAAAGGTTACCACAATCCAGCCCTTACACTCTCTTCCCTGATCTCTAGTCAGTCAGTGTGTGTTAATAATTCAGTCAGTCAGTCCCTCTCCCTGACAGCTGCAGGTGGTTGGTTGTTTTAGACAGGCTCGTCAGTCAGTGTGTGTTAACAACATCATCAAGTCTTTTGTCTTCAGACCTCTCTGTGTTTGGTGTGCAAGCATTATATCCTCTCTATCTACTGCAGATCTTTGCTAGGAGTTATTTAGTTTAAGCTGACAGTGTGCAGATTTTCTCTTTCTCATCTCTTAACGTTCTAAAAAGGAGCTTAGAAAAAGTAAGAGAAGGAGAAATGAGTCAACAGGGTAAGCGTTGTGTCCCTCCATGTTCTCGTCCCATGTCAGAACTGGATACACACGCTTACTGTTTTGTCTGTTTGGGGGAAGAGCATGCGGCTCTTGTGTTTGAGCAAGGCGAGTGCGAGCATTGCAAGTTGTTTACAATCAGGACGCTGCGCGCTCGCCTTGACCGCACCCACATTACCAACGGGTCCGTCCCTTTCCCTTGCTTTGTCACCAGATCCACGTACTCCCTCGCGTGATCCCAATGCGCGCCCCGGTGCTTCTTCGGCTTACGTGGGGGACGATGAAATATCTCTTGGGTCTGCGGACTATGAGCAGCCAGCCTCTGAACATTCCTCTCGCGAAGCTAAATCTGTGCTACCAAACAGACGGCCCGTGCAATCGGCCGTTCTATGTCAGCTCTGGTTAGCACGGAGAGGCATCTGTGGCTGAATCTGACGGGAATTAAAGATAAAGACAGAGTGTTCTTATTGGATTCCCCAGTCTCACCCTCTGGCCTGTTTGGTGACTCAGTCAACACCGTCGTCACCAGGTTCAGAGAAGTTAAAAAGCATGAGGAAGCATTTGTGCAGTTCCTTCCTCGCCGCACTCAAGGGGAGGGGCCATCAGCCACCCAACCTCTCCCCGGTCCTTCAAGAGCTAGGGAGGTTAAGAAGCAGAGTGTGGCAAGTCGCGCTCCCCCTCGTAAGGATGGGGGACCGGCTCGCCGCACTCAGCAGCCTCCCAGGCCAGACCTCAGGACTTTTTTCAATAAAAAGAGGAAGTCCTGATGGTCTGGCGCCCAGTCTGGTGGGGGTAGCCCCCCACGGGATGGGGCGCGTATTATATCTGACCGCCCCTTCTCGTTACCCCCACGAAACCTCTCCATCCCCGCCACATCTGGTGCTTCGGGGGGCAGCGGTTTCCAGCGAAATGTTAGTTGTTCCGATGTTTCCTGCTCTCATACAGGACACGGAACATCTAACATCCCCTCACAAGGAAGTGTTAAAGTTGATACCACTATCAGAGAGTCTGGCAGCGTGGAAACTTCTGCCAGGCATTTCTGCTTGGGTATTAAGCACAGTACAAGTAGGATACAGAATCCAATTTATTCATCGTCCTCCGCGTTTCAACGGCGTGGTATCCACTTCCGTGAGACCGGAGCTGATGCATGTACTGTCACAAGAGCTACAAACTCTTATGAGCAAAGAGGCCATAGAACATGTTCCTCTTCCAGAGAGGGAATCGGGCTATTACAGGAGATACTTCCTGGTCCCCAAGAAGGACGGGGGGTTACGTCCAATCTTACATCTTCGAGGCTTAAACCGTACAGTCAAAGCACTCAAGTTCAAGATGTTAACCGTCAAGACGGTCGTGTCGCAAATTCAACATCACGATTGGTTCGTCACGATCGATCTGAAGGACGCATATGTTCACATACAAATAATGCCACAACACAGGAAGTTCCTGAGGATCGCTTTCGGGGGCGAAGCATACCAGTTTCGGGTTCTTCCATTCGGCCTAGCCTTATCACCTCGCACATACACAAAATGCATGGATGCAGCACTGGCTCCATTTCGACTCCAGGGCATTCGCATTTTAAATTACATCGACGATTGGTTAATACTAGCACAATCGCAAGAGATGGCGCTTCAACACAGAGACATCGTATTAGCTCATCTAGTTTCTAGATGAGCTAATAGAACTGTCCCCCGCTCGAATCGAGACCATTCGGCTAACCATGAGCAAAGTCAGGCTAGGCCAAGATCGCACTGTTCGTCAGTACCAAAAGATGTTAGGTTTTATGGCTTCAGCATCCACGGTGATTCCTTTGTGGCTGTTGCACATGAGACCGTTTCAGTTGTGGCTAAAAGCCAGGGGATTTCATCCAAGGGCTTCGTACACTATCTCTGTGGCTCAGACCCCGGTTCCTCACCTTGGGTCCCACTCTAGGGGCGCCTTGTCGTCGCAGATTGTTAACGACAGACGCCTCCCTGCTTGGCTGGGGAGCGGTCTTAAGTGGTCGTCCAGCTCAAGGGAAATGGGAGGGTCATCAGCTCGATTGGCACATCAACTGCCTCGAGTTGATGGCTGTATTTCTGGAACTGAAATATTTTCTCCCACAGTTGAGAGGTTGTCATGTCCTAGTGCGGGTGGACAACACAACGGCAGTCTCTTATATAAATCACCAGGGAGGTCTGCGCTCACGCAATCTGAACAGAATAGCAAGGCAGATTTTTGCTGGGCCCAGGAAAAATTACTGTCACTCAGGGCATTCCGGGGTATCTGAATGTGGGAGCAGATTTACTGTCCAGACAGAAATTACACACGGGGGAATGGAAACTCCACCCAGATGTAGTAAAACAGATCTGGACCAGATTTTTCGAAGCGGAGGTGGACCTCTTCGCCTCCCAGCAGACAGCGCAATGTCCCCTCTACTTCTCTCTGAGTCACCCAGCCCCCCTGGGTCTGGATGCGATGGCACACACATGGCCCAAAATGCGCCTGTATGCGTTTCCTCCTGTGGCTCTGCTCCCGGGAGTTCTAGCCAGAGTTCGCCAGCAAGAGTCTTGCCTCTTACTGATAGCGCCGCGTTGGCCGAACAGAGTATGGTTCTCGGAGATAATATCTCTCCTCGACGGCTCGCCATGGGCGATTCCGAAGAGGAGGGACCTTCTGTCCCAGGCGGAGGGCACGATATTCCATCCCAGGCCCGACCTGTGGAACCTTCATGTTTGGCCCCTGATGGGTACCAACTCAGGGGCACTGGGCTTTCGCCTGCCGTTATTGAGACCATTCTAAGTGCTAGGGCCTCCTCCACTAGAAAGAGTTACACCAACAAATGGGGTGTTTTTGAAAGGTGGTGTGTTGTACATAATGTAGATCCGGTCAACTGCCAGATTGCTTCAGTTCTGGATTTATAAAAAATTATCAACAGGCACATGCCCCGCCACTCTCAAGGTTTATGTGGCCGCTCTTTCGGCTTGCCACGCCTTAGTTGACGATGTGCCACTCGGGAGACATCCTCTGCTCGCTCGCTTCATTCGTGGGGCCAGACGACTGAGGCCTCCTGTAAGAACCAAGATCCCTTCATGGGACTTAGCTATAGTCCTCGAGGGTCTGGTTGAGACCCCCTTTGAACCTCTAGAGTCAGCGTCTGACAAACATCTGACCCTAAAGATGGTTTTTCTTATGGCTATAACCTCTCTAAAAAGAATCGGGGATGTGCAGGCTCTGTCAATATCGCCATCCTGCTTAGACTTTGCCCCAGGAATGGTGAAAGTGATTTTGCATCCTAATCCTGATTACCTGCCTAAGGTACCTTTCTCGGCTGTACATCCGGTCACTCTTGAGGCCTTCTGCTCTTCAGACCTATGTCCACCGCACCAGCCAGTGGAGTAAGTCAGAGCAACTGTTCGTTTGTTATGGGGGCAGCAACAGGGGTGCTGCCGTCACCAAACAGACCATGTCACATTGGGTCAGGGATGCTATTGCTCTTGCCTATGAGGCGCGTGGCCAAGCTTCGCCAACGGGTCTAAGGGCTCACTCCACCAGAGGGGTCGCCTCCTCTGCTGCCTTGGCAAGAGGTGCCCCCTTGCAGTTTGTTTGTGATGCGGCAGGCTGGTCCTCTCCGCACACATTCATAAGATTTTATAGTTTGGATGTTCATGCCACTCCGGGCTCTCACGTCCTTGAGTCGACATCACATGCTAATGTCTAGGGCTTTCCTACGTTCTTGTGAGCACACCTACACAACCGTAAGGAGTCCAGACACCTTCAAGCACGGCGGCGTGGGCATTCTCGTTCCCAATGCAGCCTAGCATCGATTGTAGCTTTTGAAAGGGAACGTTCCGGGTTACTTGACTGTAACCCTGTTCCCTGAAAAAGTGGAACGAGATGCTGCGCTGCATTGCCGTGCTGATGATGTCCCAGGACTGCTCTTCAGACAAAATATCCTGACGATGCACCTGCGGCTCATCTATTTATAACCTCGCGTCGCGGGTGCGCGCCGATGACAAGCGCCGGTGACGTCACCGACCGAGGCTATATTACTTCCGGTCGATTTCATCAACGTGTTTACACACTATATTCACAGCGGGTCACGATTAAAGACGTTCCCAATGCGCTAAGCAGCGCAGCATCTCGTTCCGCTTTTTCAGGGAACAGGGTTACAGTCAAGTAACCCGGAACGTTCCTCCATGACAGTCATGAAATGAAACAGTGTTCAGACTGATGATCTATCCATCATCATGTACTGTATTTACACTACTATCAACACAGCATCATGTACTGTATTTACACTACTATCTACACAGCATCATGTACTGTATTTACACTACTATCTACACAGCATCATGTACTGTATTTACACTACTATCTACACAGCATTATGTACTGTATTTACACTACTATCTACACAGCATCATGTACTGTATTTACACTACTATCTACACAGCATCATGTACTGTATTTACACTACTATCTACACAGCATCATGTACTGTATTTACACTACTATCAACACAGCATCATGTACTGTATTTACACTACTATCAACACAGCATCATGTACTGTATTTACACTACTATCTACACAGCATCATGTACTGTATTTACACTACTATCAACACAGCATCATGTACTGTATTTACACTACTATCTACACAGCATCATGTACTGTATTTACACTACTATCAACACAGCATCATGTACTGTATTTACACTACTATCTACACAGCATCATGTACTGTATATTTGAAAATGGGAAGTTTCCAAAGTAAATACAGGTATTTAATATTTAGCTAGATATGTAATTGATTACTATTTTATTACTATCAGTACTTTCTGTGGTGGTGGGGCGGGCCAGCAGAACATACGAGCATTGCGCCGTGATTGGCTCAGTGTTCTGTCACTCATGGGGACACTATGTCACCGCAAGGTCTAAGTCCATAGTAAGGATAGACATCGAAAATGTAAGCCTGTTGCGAAACGTAAGAAAAAGTGTCTCAGTGATAAAAAGGACCGCTAAAACCTTCGTAAAATAGTAGCACTCCATAATCCTGAACTATATAGTTCAAATGTTAAAAAGAAAAACTCACGAAAAACAACAATTAACGCACGAACATGGGTTTACAGGTGACCAGCAGGGCGGCGCCAACAACACTGGGTCCTGATATAGAGTTACATGGGTTAACAGGTGACCAGCAGGGCGGCGCCAACAACACTGGGTCCTGATATAGAGTTACATGGGTTAACAGGTGACCAGCAGGGCGGCGCCAACAACACTGGGTCCTGATATAGAGTTACATTAGATAGATAGATAGATAGATAGATAGATAGATAGATAGATAGATAGATAGATAGATAGATAGATAGATAGATAGATAGATAGATAGATAGATAGATAGATAGATAGATAGATAGATAGATAGATAGATAGATAGATAGATAGATAGATAGATAGATAGATAGATAGATAGATAGGTACTTTATTGGGGAAATTTCATTGTCAAGCAGCTACAACAAAACACAGGGCAGGTGCAAAATGCCACAACGAAGGTACACAAAAGACAGATACACGGTACATGATACATAGAAGTGCCCTTCCAAGAAGGCTTAAGGTCATTGGTGGCCATGAATGGGAGTCCCATAGGGTGGCGCACATTTGGCCCAGTGTCGTCCGGGTTTGGCCGTCATTGTAAATAATAATTTGTTCTTAACTGATTTTGCCTAGTTAAATAAAGGTTAAATAAAATAATTATAATTGGCCACAGATAAGATGAAGTCAAATCACGTTATATGTACAGTCGCTTTGATTGGACTGATCATGTCAAGATCTTACTTTCAAAATCTTCGCTATCAGTCATCATCATGAATCAAGTCGACAATCTCCTGGCAAAACCTTTTTAATCCTTGTCATATGAAGAGAAATAATGAAAATAAATTATAGATAAAACCTATCGGTGCTCATCGGCCATTGGACATAAATATTACACAACAAGTTGGAAATCGCAAATTCAACAATGAGTGGTTTGTAAGGAATCGGTGGCTAACTGCAAGCATTGCAACTGGGAAGTCTGGAATAAACTGGGAAAATAAGTTTTGAACGGTCATTCAACAAAATTTGCCCTTCCTGTTCACGAAGGACCGCCGCGCCACTTTCCCGTTCACAAAGGACCGCCACGCCACCTTCCTGTTCACAAAGGACCGCCACGCCACTTTCCCGTTCACAAAGTACCGCCACGCCACCTTCCTGTTCACAAAGGACCGCCGCGCCACTTTCCCGTTCACAAAGGACCGCCACGCCACCTTCCTGTTCACAAAGGACCGCCACGCCACCTTCCTGTTCACAAAGTACCGCCACGCCACCTTCCTGTTCACAAAGGACCGCCACGCCACCTTCCTGTTCACAAAGTACCGCCACGCCTCCTTCCTGTTCACAAAGTACCGCCACGCCTCCTTCCTGTTCACAAAGTACCGCCACGCCACCTTCCTGTTCACAAAGGACCGCCACGCCACCTTCCTGTTCACAAAGTACCGCCACGCCTCCTTCCTGTTCACAAAGTACCGCCACGCCTCCTTCCTGTTCACAAAGGACCGCCACGCCTCCTTCCTGTTAACAAAGTACCGCCACGCCTCCTTCCTGTTCACAAAGTACCGCCACGCCTCCTTCCTGTTCACAAAGTACCGCCACGCCTCCTTCCTGATGAGGTGAGCCCACGAATGACCGCCATGCCACCTTCTTGTTCAAGTGAGCGCATCACAAGGTAAGTCCAAAAATGTATTGTATGCTGCTGCATAAATGATGTAATATGCCAGGGAGATATGTATACTGTAGCTAAGAAAGTCATACTAAGTGTATGTTGTGTAGTGAGCTGTTAGTATCCGATGTGCCTTAATAATTTGGTCTATTTTCTCCTCTTTATTTCTCCTACTGTTCTGACTTGGTGGTGCACATGTAGCCTATAACCTGTTGAGAAATGTAATCACGGAATATTGTAAGAGCTTTCATTGTCTGCTTGTATGCCTCATTTATCCTATGGTTCTGACTTGGTGTTCAGGGAGAACACTGTAAGAACGGCCCATGTTCTGAATTCTGTTGCTGTACATTTCAAAAGTGCTGAACAAATAGTTATATTGACTACGTCCGTCCTAGCTCGCTCATTAATGTCTTCATCTAAATTACAGATTGCCTCTTATCCGCTCGTCGTCCCCTTATGCCATAGTTTGTACATCTCAACTGTCAGTAGAAACCACATTTGTTCAAGCAAGTCAGCCATATCAGCTATGTTTTTTTAAAAGGCAGTAAATTATTCTGAATGAACTGTTTTGCTGCCAGACAAGTCTCCACTGATAGCCAGGTGTAGCAGTGGTAAGGTGTTGGGACTGCTGTTGGGACTCTGCTGTTGGGACAGCTTTATGTAGACCCTAACAGTTTGTGGGCACCGTTTGTCACCGTTATAGTGCAATTAATGTATTGTTTAGTGTTGTGTTGTGACTTTGCTGGCATGCACCCCCCCAATGATTTTGGCAAATTTATGGTGAAATGATTGTCTTTCCACTTCCGTATTATGGCCCCAACAGTGCTCACTGGAACATTCAGAAGCTTAGAAATGCGCCTATAACCAATGCCATCATTATGTTTTGCAACAATTAGGTTGCGAATGTCTTGAGACAGCTCTTTGCTTTTACCCATCATGAGATGTGTCTTGTGTGACACCTTGGCAATGAGACCTTTTTGTAGGCCATCAGTTGGGACTGAACCAGCTGATATTAATTTGCACTGACAGGGGGCTGGATTGCTTTTTAATTACTGATAGTTTTCAGCTGTTGTCTTGGCTTTCCATGCCTTTTTGAACCTCCCTTTCTTCATGTGTTCAATACTTTTTCCCTGTGTCATTTCACATTATTACACATAACATAATTTCTGAACTTATTTGTTTTGGTTTCTTTGTATGTATGGATTACTCTGGTTGTTACCAACATCTGGTGAACATTTCATGTCAATAGCACCTTTGGAAATATATTTACTGAGAAAAATGGTGACGTGTTCAATACTTATTTCACCCGCTGTATGAATAAGAGATTAATAAATGTGACATAAATGGTCATATTTATGGAATTGCATCAGCCTCTTTATCGGCCATTTTCTCAAAATGTCACGTTCCCCAAATTAATGTTTCTCAGTCTTCACAGGGCGTACATCACATTCCCATTATTCCACTCACAGGTTCTTAGGTCTTGTAGTCCAGACATTTACAGAGGATTTTTGTCATTTTATCTCTAAATATATGCAAAATATGTATCATATGAATAGTGTTTTTCCCATGAAATTACAATATCTTTAGAAACTGATCTGTAAAAGACTGACCACTGAGTCTCTTATCACAATAATAATTATAAAAAACATTCTGCCTTGAGGCAATGTGTTGAAAAAGGATTCTCGTAATATGCAAATTAGTGCATATTTATGGGGTTTTTGCCTCAAATAAATAAGTAAAACTTGTAATACATGAATATATTGTATTTATGTATACTTTCAACTGGTAAAGCTTCAGTCTGAGGAGAGCAGAGGAAATACTCCCTATTAGCCTGTGGTGCTGTCACGAGGAGGTGCATCGAGAGACCAACACGCAGCGCAGGGATAGTAGTTCGGCCAGAGCCTGACAGGTGCCTGGCTTTAAACAATATTTATGTTATTTTCCTTGTCGTACTTACACTGTACATAGCCATAATATAAGATTTAAAATGTCTTTAATCTTTTGACATTTTTGTGGGTGTAATGTTTACTGTTTATTTCTGATTATATCACTTTTGTTTATTATCTATTCCACTGTCTTTGGTAATGTAAACATGTTTCTCATGCCAGTAAAGCCCTCTGGATTGAATTGAATAGAGAGAGGGGCCAGAGACAGTCTTCCTCTCTGTCCATATAGTTGTTTAAATCAGTGTGAACATACTCTCTCAATCATCCTCTCTCCATATAGTTGTTTAAATCAGTGTGAAAATTCTCTGGTAACGGGGTAGTGAGCTTTTCTTTTCTCTCAGCCTCATTCACTTTCTCTCTTTTTCTCCCAGCCTCAAACAGACACACACATAAAGGCACAGTGTTTCCACACCACAGGCACATACAGGCACTTTATGTTGTTCAGATCCCAGTGAGGCTGCAGGGAAAGACAGGAAGTGGACGCATTACACAGGGATCTCCTGGGATCCACTGGAGGAGATTGCCAACAAAAGGGACATTATGCCACAGACACAAACACACACACTTCCAAGAACCACTGCATCCTGCCTCATTCCTGTTTTTCAGCTTGGGTTTACATTTTAATGTATAGTCGTGGACAAAGGTTTTGAGAATGACACAAGTATTGGTCTCCACAAAGTTTGCTGCCTCTGTGTTGATTATGGCAATTTGCATATACTCCAGAATGTCATGAAGATTGATCAGATGAATTGCAATTAATTGCAAAGTCCCTCTTTGCCATGAAAATGAACTTAATCCCCAAAAACATTTCCACTGCATTTCAGCCCTGCCACAAAAGGACCAGCTGCCATCATGTCAGTGATTGTCTCGTTAACACAAGTGAGAGTGTTGACGAGGACTGGAGATCACTCTGTCATGCTGATTGAGTCAGAATAACAGACTGGAAGCTTTAAAAGGAGGGTGGTGCTTGAAATCATTGTTCTTCCTCTGTCAACCATGGTTACCTGCAAGGAAACACGTGCCGTCATCATTGCTTTGCACAAAAAGGGCTTCACAGGCAAGGATATTGCTGCTGGTAAGATTGCACCTAAATCAACCATTTATCGCATCATCAAGAACTTCAAGGAGAGAGGTTCAATTGTTGTGAAGAAGGCGTCAGGGCGCCCAAGAAAGTCCAGCAAGCGCCAGGACCGTCTCCTTATGTTGATTCAGCTGCGGGATCGGGGCACAACCAGTTCAGAGCTTGCTCAGGAATGGCAGCAGGCAGGTGTGAGTGCATCTGCACGCACAGTGAGGCAAAGTCTTTTGGAGGATGGCCTGGTGTCAAGAAGGGCAGCAAAGAAGCCACTTCTCTCCAGGAAAAACATCAGGGACAGACTGATATTCTGCAAAAGGAATTGGGATTGGACTGCTGAGGACTGGGGTAGAGTCATTTTCTCTGATGAATCCCCTTTCCGATTGTTTGGGCCATCCGGAAAACACCTTGTCCGGAGAAGACAAGGTGAGCGCTACCATCAGTCCTGTGTCATGCCAACAGTGAAGCATCCTCAGACCATTCATGTGTGGGGTTGCTTCTCAGCCAAGGGAGTGGGCTCACTCACAATTTTGCCTAAGAACACAGCCATGAATAAAGAATGGTACCAACACATACTCCGAGAGCAACTTCACCCAACAATCCAAGAACAGTTTGGTGACGACCAATGCCTTTTCCAGCATGATGGAGCACCTTGCCATAAGGCAAAAGTGATAACTAAGTGGCTCGGGGAACAAAACATCGACATTTTGGGTCGATGGCCAGGAAACTCCCCAGACCTTAATCCCTTTGAGAACTTGTGGTCGATCCTCAAGAGGCGGATGGACAAACAAAAACACACAACTTCTGACAAACTCCAAGCATTGATTATGCAAAAATGGCCTGCCATCATTCAGGATGTGGCCCAGAAGTTAATTGACAGCATGCCAGGCTGGAAAAAGAAGTGTCAACACTGCAAATATTGACTCTTTGCATAAACTGAATGTCATTGTCAATGAAAGCCTTTGACACTTATGGAATACTTGTAATTATATTTCAGTGTACCATAGTAACTACTGACATAAAGATCTAAGAACACTGAAGCAGTAAACTTTGTGGAGACCAATACTTGTGTCATTCTCAAAACCTTTGGCCACGACTGTACTTATTTACACATGTACAGTGGGGAGAACAAGTATTTGATACACTGCCGATTTTGCAGGTTTTCCCACTTACAAAGCATGTAGAAGTCTGTAATTTTTATCATAGGTACACTTCAACTGTGAGAGACGGAATCTAAAACCAAAATACATAAAATCACATTGTATGATTTTTAAATAGTTAATTTGCATTTTATTGCATGACTTAAGTATTTGATCACCTACCAACCAGTAAGAATTCCGGCTCTGTCAGACCTGTTAGTTTTTCTTTAAGAAGCCCTCCTGTTCTCCACTCATTACCTGTATTAACTGCACCTGTTTGAACTCGTTACCTGTATAAAAGACACTTGTCCACACACTCAATCAAACAGACTCCAATCTCTCCACAATGGCCAAGACCAGAGAGCTATGTAAGGACATCAGGGATACAATTGTAGACCTGCACAAGGCTGGGATGGGCTACAGGACAATAGGCAAGCAGCTTGGTGAGAAGGCAACAACTGTTGGCGCAATTATTAGAAAATGGAAGAAGTTCAAGAGGACGGTCAATCTCCCTCGGTCTGGGGCACCATGCAAGATCTCACCTCGTGGGGCATTAATGATCATGAGGAAGGTGAGGGATCAGCCCAGAACTACACGGCAGGACCTGGTCAATGACCTGAAGAGAGCTGGGACCACAGTCTCAAAGAAAACCATTAGTAACACACTACGCCGTCATGGATTAAAATCCTGCAGCGCACGCAAGGTCCCCCTGCTCAAGCCAGCGCATGTCCAGGCCCGTCTGAAGTTTGCCAATGACCATCTGGATGATCCAGAGGAGGAATGGGAGAAGGTCATGTGGTCTGATGAGACAAAAATAGAGCTTTTTGGTATAAACTCCACTCGCCGTGTTTGGAGGAAGAAGAAGGATGAGTACAACCCCAAGAACACCATCCCAACCGTGAAGCATGGAGGTGGAAACATCATTCTTTGGGAATGCTTTTCTGCAAAGGGGACAGGACGACTCTACCGTATTGAGGGGAGGATGGATGGGGCCATGTATCGTGAGATCTTGGCCAACAACCACCTTCCCTCAGTAAGAGCATTGAAGATGGGTCGTGGCTGGGTCTTCCAGCATGACAATGACCCGAAACACACAGCCAGGGCAACTAAGGAGTGGCTCCGTAAGAAGCATCTCAAGGTCCTGGAGTGGCCTAGCCAGTCTCCAGACCTGAACCCAATAGAAAATCTTTGGAGGGAGCTGAAAGTCCGTATTGCCCAGCGACAGCCCCGAAACCTGAAGGATCTGTATGGAGGAGTGGGCCAAAATCCCTGCTGCAGTGTGTGCAAACCTGGTCAAGAACTACAGGAAACGTATGATCTCTGTAATTGCAAACAAAGGTTTCTGTACCAAATATTAAGTTCTGCTTTTCTGATGTATCAAATACTTATGTCATGCAATAAAATGCAAATTAATTACTTAAAAATCATACAATGTGATTTTCTGGATTTTTGTTTTAGATTCCGTCACTAACAGTTGAAGAGTACCTATGATACAAATTACAGACTTCTACATGCTTTGTAAGTGGGAAAACCTGCAAAATCGGCATTGTATCAAATACTTGTTCTCCCCACTGTATAAGTGGCCTGTACAGTTTACTGGTTAAATTTACCGGTAAATGAATATTTGCATGGTTACATAAACTGTACAGGTAAATGACAGGAAGAGATACTTAAATAGCTAAATGTGTGTATGATATAATTTAGGGTAATAATAATAATTCCCTTAAAATACAGTCCTTAGTACACAGGGTTTAATTACAGATAAATGCACGTATTGCACATTTGATATACTAAAAGCAATGAAAAAAAAGATACTACTGTCAGGATACTAATATACAGTCCTGAGTGAATGACTACGTAAGTTCAGTCTAAGAATTACTTACAATATTGCACGTGATATGATATAACAACTGTACATGAATATGTATATACGGTCCTGAATGAATGAGTGGTGAATGAATAAGTCCTGAGTGAATGAGTGATTACAGACCAGAGTTACTCACGGATGGATGGATGCCTAATTGTTCAACTGGGTCCTAACACCCCAACAGTTCCAGGTCTATGTTTTAAATAGGCATTAAATAGTCTAATAGCCACAGGCAGGAAGGACCTCCTGTAGTGTTCTCTGGCACACCGTGGACTTGTGTCTGTCTAGCTATGATCAACAACCAACTTGACAGAGTTTGAAGAATTTTACAATCCAGGTGTGCAAAGCTCTTTAATAAAAGAGCTGTAGTCGCTGCCAAAGGGGATTCTAGCATGTATTGATTCAGGGGTTTTAACACTTACATATGTAAATTGGATTTTTCTGTATTTCATTTTCAAGTTAAATAAAGGTTAAATTGTTGTTTTTTTTAATCTACAAGGTGTCCCATGTTGACTCCATTGCTTCCCACAGTTGTGTCAAGTTGACTGAATGCCCTTTGGGGAAACTGTTGAGCGTGATAAACCTAGCAGCGTTGCAGTTCTTGACACAAACTGGTGCACCTGGCACCTTCTACCATACCCTGTTCAAAGGCAATTGAATTGCACACATACACAAACCATGTCTCAATTGTCTCAAGGCTTAAAAACCCTTATTTAACCTGACTTCTCCCCTTCATTTACACTGATTGAAGTGGATTTAACAAGTGACATCAATAAGGGACCATAGCTTTCACCTGGATTCACCTGGTCAGTCTATGTCTTAATGTTTTGTGTACTCAGTGTAGGGGAAGGTCTGGTGTTCTGGGGATGCATAGGAAGCTCTGTTGTGAAGAGATAACTGGGGAGCACATTACTGAGAGACACTGTGCCCTGACCTGATTTATTCACTCTCCACATCCTGCCTGTCCACCAATCTATCATCCCCCCTCCCAACGAGTCCCAAGTTTGAAGCCTGGAGCAGAGCCACTTACTGTGGTGCCTAAATCCACTTCCTGTCCACTGTGGGGGCAGCAGGGCTGGTATGACAGGGGCGAGTACTTTCTTTCTAGCACTGCAGATATCGGCTATTTTGAAGAAGGTTTTACTTGCAATGATGGTGATTACCTACCTTTGTTAAATGCACTGATTGTATGTAACTCTGGATAAAAGCATCTGCTAATTGACTAATGTAAATGTAAAGAAACATGGGAGGGGGAGGAGCACAATAGAATGCAACCACCCATGAAATCATTAGCAAGGAGAGTGTGTGGATATTTGTGTCTGTGTGATTGATGTAAATTAGTTTTATGAAGTATTAAGAAATACCTGAGTAATTTGTTGCTTGTGAACTTGATAGATTATTATATATATTTACGTAGAAGTTTGGAATGTGGATCATCATTATTTGGACCATATAGTTGAACTAGCTGAATCTGTTTATGGTCCATTAGCAGTCATGTTACCTCATTAGCTAGCTATAGATAACAACCTGGGACACGTTCTTGCAGGAAGCAACGTTCTGGAATGTTGAGATAGAAATATGCGATGTAGAACAAACATGCATCTCTGACATGTTGAATAAGGAATAATTGGCTCTATATATTATTTTGCGTTAACGTGGACCAAACTTGAGCACATGGACCAGGACTAGAGCACTGGGTCTCAGACTTCAGCCATAGGGACTCGTGACTCGATCCAAACATTGGTGACTCAATCTCAAGCACAAGGGATTGGATTGGTGTCTAAACTCAGATTACTGGGCGAAACAGTAATCCGTTCCTGTTCAAAGTCATTAGCCCCCGTTGTGCTTTTGGACATCAAGGTGGCTGCGGTGATAGGATGCAACCCATTCTAACTTGCAACACCATCTGGAGATTGTGCTTATCTCTCCCTGGTCCAGGAAGGACCATGGTCATGGTCTTTAGGAACAAGAGACTCTTTCTCTGTCTGTCTGTCTATCTCTCTGTCTGTCTCTCTCTTTGTCTGTCTCTCTCTCTGTCTGTCTCTCTCTATGAATTTACATGGTCAGATAACTCTTATATATTCTTATACATGTTTGTCATATTACTGCTGTTGGGAAGAGAACAAGATGTTGGTAGGACAAGGCTATGTATGTTGGTAGGACAAGGCTATGTATGTTGGTAGGACAAGGCTATGTATGTTGGTAGGACAAGGCTATGTATGTTGGTAGGACAAGGCTATGTACAGTTGAAGTCGGAAGTTTACATACACCTTTAAATGGTTTAACTTGGGTCAAACGTTTCAGGTAGCCTTCCACAAGCTTCCCACAATAAGTTGGGTGAGTTTTGGCCCATTCCTCCTGACGACAGAACTGGTGTAACTGAGTCAGGTTTGTAGGCCTCCTTGCTCGCACACGCTTGTTCAGTTCTGCCCACAAATGTTCTATAGGATTGAGGTCAGGGCTTTGTGATGGCAACTCCAATACCTTGACTTTGTTGTCCTTAAGCCATTTTGCCACAACTTTGGAAGTATGCTTGGGGTCATTGTCCATTTGGAAGACCCATTTGCGACCAAGCTTTAACTTCCTGACTGATGTCTTGAGATGTTGCTTCAATATATCCACATAATTTTCCTTCCTCATTATGGCCAAACAGTTCTATTTTTGTTTCATCAGACCAGTGGACATTTCTCCAAAAAGTACGATCTTTGTCCCCATGTGCAGTTGCAAACCGTAGTCTGGCTTTTTTATGGCGGTTTTGGAGCAGTGGCTTCTTCCTTGCTGAGCGGCCTTTCAGGTTATGTCGATATAGGACTCGTTTTACTGTGGATATAGATACTTTTGTACCTGTTTCCTCCAGCATCTTCACAAGGTCCTTTGCTGTTGTTCTGGGATTGATTTGCATTTTCGCACCAAAGTACGCTCAGGAAGGAGACAGAATGCATGTCTGTCTGTGTGTGTGTGTGTGTGTGTGTGTGTGTGTGTCTTTGTGTGTGTGTGTCTTTGTGTGTGTGTGTGTGTGTGTGTGTGTGTGTGTGTAACTAACTTCTCTTCTCTTTCCCCCCTCAGTCTTTTCCAACTGCACATTCTGGAACGTTCCGAACCAGTCGTGGAATTACCTTTCCCAACCTCCTCCAGACCAGAAGGGATCAAGGTAGGCAGAAAGTGGGAAGAGACCCATGTTTCACTCTACCAACCAAAGCCATACCGTGTTAGAGTAACCTGGTCTTGACAACTCTAACTAAGCCATGTTCGAAACCCTGACCCTGGTAAAGCCTTGGCCTGTAAAAGAGTTCTGAACAGTATGCTGAGTGTCTGCTGTAGACCATGCCTATTGGATGTGTTTCCTGTCTGTACCCTACTGGCAGGGGGGTGAGGGGGTGTATGAGGCCACGGCCTGATATGGACTCCATAGGAGAAGGAACAGTATGAGGAGCTCTGACCAGAGCATAGAATTAGAACGAATGTACCAGTCAAACTGCCATGGTCAATCTTCCAAGCTCGTTCTTTTCATTTTATTTCTATGGTCCAGCACTCTAGTCAGAAGGATGGCTAGCTCATCGTCTACAATGGTTAGCGCAGCTAGGTCTTCATCACTGGAAAAAATAAATGGCTTGCAAAAAAAGCTTACTAACAGGTTTGTCAAAACTATTTAAGAATTTCAATAAAAAACAAAAAAGGTAATTGTTTTACCATTAATGTCAATTATCTAAAAATGTGTTAAACTAAATAAATATTCTCATATTCGCATATGTTCACGTTTTTAGATAATTGAAATAGTTTGACAACCTTGTTTGTGAGCTTTTAAATGATATCAAAATCAACTGTTTATATGTCCTAGTGATGAGGTGCTGTATGATAAATCAACTGTTTATATGTCCTAGTGGTGGGGTGCTGTATGATAAATCAACTGTTTATATGTCCTAGTGATGGGGTGCTGTGTGATAAATGGGTCAACTTTGAGCACCTTCATCTCCTGAATGTTTGGGCATTCAGGTACAGAAAGTCACTTTCTGATCACTTCTTCCTTGGGCAAACATGTATGGAAAGTTTTGTTTAAAACAAAGTGATTGTGTCAAAAAGTGATTGAATTCAAATGGATTTAACATAGTGGCTCTGGTCACCACATAGCCAGAGTATGAGGGACTAGCTCTATTAGGCTCTGGCTGATTGGTTCTTTATCTTGGAGGGTTCATTGTGGTTCAGGAAGGTGACTCTGGAGTTGGCTCTGGTTCTCTGGTTCTTTATCTAGCTCTCTGGAGGGTGGAGGGTGGACCTGAAGAAGGACTGGCACCAGCCTGACTGAGTCGGTCTTGGTATCAAGAGAGAGGTTTCCACTGCCAGCCTGCTACTACAACATGTAGCCTCTCCCTCTCAGGTCAAAAGTATAGCACTATATAGGGATGCCATTAGGGACGAACCCCTAACTACATAACCTCACGGCATTCAAAGCTCCGCCCCCCGGGTCCTGACATATTTTCCTGCCCCCTTGCCAGGGTTAAAGCTCTATGTGCCAAATTAATTATGAGTTGGTTTTCTATATGAAAACAAGAGGCTCTTTACAGGCTGTTTTAGCTCATAAACCCTGGCCTCACTTCTCTGTTTCCTGTTATGGGGAGCCAGGGGAGGGTACGCATGCATGCACAAATCCACACACACAGACACAAGGACACACACACATACAAACCATACCTGATCAGCACATCCTGTGCTCCCAGTGAGTCCAGAACAGAACAGGCCCCTGAGTCTCAATCTGGGCCAAACACCGTAATCAGACAGTGTTTCAGCAACTAGACCAAACAACAACTCCATTGGTAAGAGAGGTGATATCTTTCCTTCTGGATCTGAAACCAAGGGAACAACAGATATGTATCTGTGGTAAGTCTGATTAGTTAATTACGATACTGTACGTTCTGTTCTCAGGGTGCAGTGTGTGAGATACACCTGAAGTAGGCATGAGAGTCATGTACAGCACACCTGTATCAGACAGGTCCAGGTGAGGTATACAGTTCTTCACCTCAAACTACACACCAGAGAGAGCAGCCAGCCAATCACAAGCCCCAGGTGTCCGCCACTATGCATGTACAGTGACAATTAGACAATGAGACATGTGAATGCTGAGCTGAGGCGTGATCCACAACACAATGAGACAATGAGACAATGAGACATGTGAATGCTGAGCTGAGGCGTGATCCAGAACACAATGAGACATACCTGAGCACACTGGGGCAAAGCTTCCTGCCATCCAGGACCAGTCATAGAATGTTCTCTCTGCTACCGCATGGCAAGCGGTACCGGAGCACCAAGTCTAGGTCCAAAAGGCTTCTCAACAGCTTCTACCCCCAAGACATCAGACTCCTGAACAGCCAATCACATGGCTGCCCGGACACTGTGCTCCCCCTCCCCTCTTTTACGCTGCTGCTACTCTCTGTTTATTATCTATACATAGTCACTTTAACTATACCTACATGTACATATTACCTGCTGCTACTCTCTGTTTATTATCTATGCATAGTCACTTTAACTATACCTACATGTACATATTACCTGCTGCTACTCTCTGTTTATTATCTATGTATAGTCACTTTAACTCTACCTACATGTACATATTACCTGCTGCTACTCTCTGTTTATCATCTATACATAGTCACTTTAACTATACCTACATGTATATATTACCTGCTGCTACTCTCTGTTTATTATCTATACATAGTCACTAACTATACCTACATGTACATATTACCTGCTGCTACTCTCTGTTTATTATCTATACATAGTCACTTTAACTATACCTACATGTACATATTACCTGCTGCTACTCTCTGTTTATCATCTATACATAGTCACTTTAACTATACCTACATGTATATATTACCTGCTGCTACTCTCTGTTTATTATCTATACATAGTCACTTTAACTATACCTACATGTACATATTACCTGCTGCTACTCTCTGTTTATCATCTATACATAGTCACTTTAACTATACCTACATGTACATATTACCTGCTGCTACTCTCTGTTTATTATCTATACATAGTCACTAACTATACCTACATGTACATATTACCTGCTGCTACTCTCTGTTTATTATCTATACATAGTCACTTTAACTATACCTACATGTACATATTACCTGCTGCTACTCTCTGTTTATTATCTATACATAGTCACTTTAACTCTACCTACATGTACATATTACCTGCTGCTACTCTCTGTTTATCATCTATACATAGTCACTTTAACTATACCTACATGTACATATTACCTGCTGCTACTCTCTGTTTATTATCTATGTATAGTCACTTTAACTATACCTACATGTACATATTACCTGCTGCTACTCTCTGTTTATCATCTATACATAGTCACTTTAACTCTACCTACATGTACATATTACCTGCTGCTACTCTCTGTTTATTATCTATGTATAGTCACTTTAACTATACCTACATGTATATATTACCTGCTGCTACTCTCTGTTTATTATCTATACATAGTCACTAACTATACCTACATGTACATATTACCTGCTGCTACTCTCTGTTTATTATCTATACATAGTCACTTTAACTATACCTACATGTACATATTACCTGCTGCTACTCTCTGTTTATTATCTATGTATAGTCACTTTAACTATACCTACATGTACATATTACCTGCTGCTACTCTCTGTTTATCATCTATACATAGTCACTTTAACTATACCTACATGTATATATTACCTGCTGCTACTCTCTGTTTATCATCTATACATAGTCACTATAACTATACCTACATGTACATATTACCTGCTGCTACTCTCTGTTTATTATCTATACATAGTCACTTTAACTATACCTACATGTACATATTACCTGCTGCTACTCTCTGTTTATTATCTATGTATAGTCACTTTAACTATACCTACATGTACATATTACCTGCTGCTACTCTCTGTTTATTATCTATGTATAGTCACTTTAACTATACCTACATGTACATATTACCTGCTGCTACTCTCTGTTTATTATCTATACATAGTCACTTTAACTATACCTACATGTACATATTACCTGCTGCTACTCTCTGTTTATTATCTATACATAGTCACTAACTATACCTACATGTACATATTACCTGCTGCTACTCTCTGTTTATTATCTATACATAGTCACTTTAACTATACCTACATGTACATATTACCTGCTGCTACTCTCTGTTTATTATCTATGTATAGTCACTTTAACTATACCTACATGTACATATTACCTGCTGCTACTCTCTGTTTATCATCTATACATAGTCACTTTAACTATACCTACATGTATATATTACCTGCTGCTACTCTCTGTTTATCATCTATACATAGTCACTATAACTATACCTACATGTACATATTACCTGCTGCTACTCTCTGTTTATTATCTATACATAGTCACTTTAACTATACCTACATGTACATATTACCTGCTGCTACTCTCTGTTTATTATCTATGTATAGTCACTTTAACTATACCTACATGTATATATTACCTGCTGCTACTCTCTGTTTATTATCTATGTATAGTCACTTTAACTATACCTACATGTATATATTACCTGCTGCTACTCTCTGTTTATTATCTATGTATAGTCACTTTAACTATACCTACATGTATATATTACCTGCTGCTACTCTCTGTTTATTATCTATGTATAGTCACTTTAACTATACCTACATGTACATATTACCTGCTGCTACTCTCTGTTTATCATCTATACATAGTCACTTTAACTATACCTACATGTACATATTACCTGCTGCTACTCTCTGTTTATTATCTATGCATAGTCACTTTAACTATACCTACATGTACATATTACCTGCTGCTACTCTCTGTTTATTATCTATACATAGTCACTTTAACTATACCTACATGTACATATTACCTGCTGCTACTCTCTGTTTATTATCTATACATAGTCACTTTAACTATACCTACATGTACATATTACCTCAATTAGCCCAACTAACCGGTGACTTCTTACATTGATTCTGTACCGTTACCACCGGTATATAGCCTCGCTACTGTTATTTGTTACTGTAATTTTACTGTTTTTTATTTATTTATCTATTGTTTACCTAATACTTATTTTTTACTTAAAAACTGCACTGTTAGTTAAGGGCTTGTAGGTAAGCATTTCACTGTAAGGTCTACACATGTTGTATTGTTGGTTAAGGACTTGTAAGTAAGCATTTCACTGTAAGGTCTACACCTGTTGTATTGTTGGTTAAGGACTTGTTAGTAAGCATTTTACTGTAAGGTCTACACCTGTTGTATTGTTGGTTAAGGGCTTGTAAGTAAGCATTTCACTGTAAGGTCTACACCTGTTGTATTGTTGGTTAAGGGCTTGTTAGTAAGCATTTCACTGTAAGGTCTACACCTGTAGTATTGTTGGTTAAGGGCTTGTTAGTAAGCATTTCACTGTAAGGTCTACACCTGTTGTATTGTTGGTTAAGGGCTTGTTAGTAAGCAATTCACTGTAAGGTCTACACCTGTTGTATTGTTGGTTAAGGGCTTGTCAGTAAGCATTTCACTGTAAGGTCTACACCTGTTGTATTGTTGGTTAAGGGCTTGTCGGTAAGCATTTCACTGTAAGGTCTACACCTGTTGTATTGTTGGTTAAGGGCTTGTCAGTAAGCATTTCACTGTAAGGTCTACACCTGTTGTATTGTTGGTTAAGGGCTTGTCAGTAAGCATTTCAATGTAAGGTCTACACCTGTTGTATTCGGCGCATGTGACAAATAAACTTTGATTTGATTTGATTTGAAGTAATTAGGTGTCATATGACTTGCTTAGTTAAAAAAAAAAAATACAATTTGTGAGAAATGTGGTGTGTGTGTGGTGTGTGTGTGTGTGTGTGTGTGTGTGTGTGTGTGTGTGTGTGTGTGTGTGTGTGTGAGTGGTGTGTGTGTGTGTGTGTGTGTGTGTGTGTGTGTGTGTGTGTGTGTGTGTGTGTGTGTGTGTGTGTGTGTGTGTGTGTGTGTGTGTGTGTGTGTGTGAGTGGTGTGTGTGTGTGTGTGTGTGTGTGTGTGTGTGTGTGTGTGTGTCGTCCCACCAAAGATTCAACAGACTACCTAGCCTAACAGACAATATCTGCCCTAACGAACAATGCTGAGGATTGCTAAACCAATCCATATGTATGAGGTATGTTAGCTATGTTAGCTATGTTAGCTATGTTAGCTCATCAGAAACTCCCTCAATTCCACCATTACATACAATAATCAGAACCATCATCACCACTTTGTTTGGGTTCATTTAGTGGTTCAACGCATTGACTTGGCATCGATAGGCATCGATAGGCATAGTGAAGGCATAGTGAAGGCATAGTGAAGGCATAGTGAAGGCATAGTGAAGGCATAGTGAAGGCATAGTGAAGGCATAGTGAAGGCATAGTGGAGGCATAGTGGAGGCATAGTGGAGGCATAGTGAAGGCATAGTGAAGGCATAGTGAAGGCATAGTGAAGGCATAGTGGAGGCATAGTGAAGGCATAGTGAAGGCATAGTGAAGGCATAGTGAAGGCATAGTGAAGGCATAGTGGAGGCATAGTGAAGGCATAGTGAAGGCATAGTGAAGGCATAGTGAAGGCATAGTGAAGGCATAGTGGAGGCATAGTGAAGGCATAGTGAAGGCATAGTGAAGGCATAGTGAAGGCATAGTGAAGGCATAGTGGAGGCATAGTGAAGGCATAGTGGAGGCATAGTGGAGGCATAGTGAAGGCATAGTGGAGGCATAGTGAAGGCATAGTGGAGGCATAGTGGAGGCATAGTGAAGGCATAGTGAAGGCATAGTGAAGGCATAGTGGAGGAAGTACAAGTACAAGCCGGCTATACCGTCTATCATTATGGGCAACGTAACAAGATGGTGGGTCTTGTCCGTGGACAGAGGGATTATCGAGAAACGAGCCTAATGCTTTTCACGGAGACTTGGTTGAACGATAACATCCCCATAGAGAACGTCAGAGCGGACAGGGATCGCTTCTCTTCCGGTAAGAGTAAGGGTGGTGGGCTGGCTTTATTAGTTAACAACAGATGGTGTCATCCGAGCCATATATCTCTTAAGGAAGAGTTTTGTAGCCCGGACATTGAACTGCTAGCCGTTAGCCTGAGACCCTACTATTTGCCGAGGGAATTCACGGCGGCCATTGCTGTTATTGTTTACATCCCGCCCTCCGCTGCCGCAAACACAGCATGTGACGTCATCCACTCTGTTATCGCGAGGTTACAGACAGCTCATCCCAGTGCTTTCTTTGCCATTTCAGGGGATTTTAACCATGCATCTCTCTCTTCAACGCTGCCCACGTTCAAACAGTTCGTGAAGTGCTCAACCAGGAATAATAAAACTCTGGACTTGTTATATGCTAATGTCAAGGACGCATACAACTCCACTGCTCTCCCTCCCCTCAGTAGATCGGATCACAACCTTGTCCACCTCACCCCACTCTACAGGCTTTTGGTCCAACAGCAGCCTGCAACCACCAGGACCATTAGGAGATGGTCTCTGGAGGCGAATGAGGCCCTACAGGACTTCTTTGAAACAACAGACTGGGATGTGCTCTGTGAGGCTCATGGGGAGGACATCGATGGACTCACTGACTGCATAAGACTATATTAATTTTTGTGTAGACAACACTGTACCCACCAGGAAGGTACGCTGTTTCCCAAACAATAAACCCTGGGTCACCAGCGAACTGAAGGCCCTGCTGAATAAGAAGAAGAGGGCCTTCAAGGAGAGGGACAAGGACAACGACCAATTGAAATGCGTCCAGAGGGAGCTGAAGTTGCGGATTGTTGAGGGGAAGAGAGGGTATAAGGAGAAGATGGAGGACAAGCTGAGGCAGAGCCAGGTGAGAGAGGTGTGGAAGGGTATGAGAAATATCACTGGCTTCAAAAAGTCAAACAGTGGGCAGACGGAGGGGACCCAGGACAGAGCCAATGAGCTGAACCAATTTTTTAACAGGTTTGATACTGGCCCTGTCCACCTCCCTTCCAGCTCCCCAGACCACACACCCTCACCGCTGTCCCACCCCCACTTTGCTCACAACACCTCTGCTGAGACAATCAGTGACCCCACCTCCACCCCTGCTCCCACTGGACTGATCCTCAACACCCCCCTTCCCCCCACCCCCCCACTTGGGCTGGCTTTCACCACCAACCAAGTGAAGAGAGAGCTGGAGAGACTACATCAGTGGAAAGCGGCGGGCCCTGATGGCATCAGCCCAAGGGTGCTTAGGTTCTGTGCTGACCAACTGTGTGGAATACTCCAGCGTCGCTTCAACCTTAGCCTGAGCCTAGAAAGGGTCCCTGTGCTGTGGAAAACATCCTGCCTCGTCCCAGTGCCCAAGAAGGCACACCCCACTGTCCTGAATGACTTCAGACCTGTAGCGCTAACATCCCACATCATGAAGACCCTGGAAAGGTTAGTCCTCGCTCACCTCAGACCCCTGGTGTGTTCATCACTGGACCCCCTGCAGTTTGCATACCAGCGCAACATCGGGGTGGATGATGCAATCATCTACCTTCTGCAGAGGGCCTACTCTCACCTGGACAACGCAGGTTGCACTGTGAGGGTTATGTTTTTTGACTTCTCCAGTGCCTTCAATACCATTCAGCCCCTGCTACTGGGTGAGAAGATGAGGAGGATGAAAGTGGAAGCACCCTTAGTCTCCTGGGTCACGGACTACCTGACCGGTAGGCCACAATTTGTGTGACTACAGAGCTGTGTGTCAGAACGGGCAGTTAGCAACACAGGGGCCCCCCAGGGAACGGTCCTGTCCCCCTTCCTGTTCACCCTCTACACCTCAGACTTCAGATATAACTCTGAAACATGCCACCTACAGAAGTTCTCAGATGACTCTGCTATTGTAGGGTGCATCAGGGGTGGGCAGGAGGAGGAGTACAGGAGCACAATCAGTGACTTTGTGTTGTGTTGTGAGCAGAACCACCTTCAGCTCAACATCAGCAAAACAAAGGAGATGGTGTTGGACTTCAGGAGAACCAAGGCGCAACTGACTGCAGTCCCTATACAGGGGATGGATGTGGAAATGGTTGGGTCATACAAGTTCCTGGGAGTCCATATGGACAACAGGCTGGAATGGGCTGGTAACACCGGGGCCCTGTACAAAAAGGGCCAGAGCCGACTCTACTTTCTGAGGAGGCTCAGGTCCTTCAACGTGTGCAGTAAACTACTGCATACCTTCTACCAGTCTTCTACCAGTCCAGTGCCATCTTTTTTGCAGTGGTGTGCTGGGGAGAAAACATCAAAGCCAGTGATGCTTCTCAGGTAAATAAGCTGATCAGGAAGGCTAGCTCTGTCCTGGGGATGAGCCTTGACACTCTAGAGGAGGTGGCGGAGAGACGGATCTTGGCCAAACTGCTGGCCATCATGGACAACGTCACCCACCCTCTGCACGCTATGGTTATAACGCAGAGGATCACTTTCAGTCACAGACTGATCCCACCACGGTGTGCCAGAGAGTGCTACAGGAGGTCCTTCCTGCCGGCGGCTATTAGACTATATATTGCCTCACCGGGGTGCCGTGCCGTCGGCAACATAGACCTGGAACTGTTGGGGTGCTAGGACCTAGTTGAACAATTATGCATCCATCCGTGAGTAACTGGTCCGTCAGACCTCATTCACTCAGGACCTATTTATTCATGCAGGTCTGTATATACATATTCATGTACAGTTGTTATATTATATCACATGCAATATTGTAAGTAATTATTGGACTTAACCTACGTAGGCATTCACTCAGGAATGCATATTAGTATCCTGTCAGTTGCACATTTTCTCATTGCTTTTAGTATATCGAATGTGCAATACGTGCAGTTGTCTGTAATTAAACCCTGCGCACTAAGGACTGTATTTTAAGGGAATTACTATTATTACCCCAAATTATATCATACACACATTTAGCTATTAAAGTATCTCTTCCTGTCATTTACCTGTACAGTTTGTGTAACCATGCAAGTATTCACTTATCTGTAAATATAACTGTATACTTACCTGTACAGCTAATTTAACCATGCAAAATATTCACTTACCTGTTCATTTACCCAGTCTGTCTATTAAGTAAACTATTATTACCCTTGCTCATATCATACGCATTTTTAGCTACTGAAGTATTTCTCTGCCATCGACCTTTTTTATTTATTTTATTTTTTATTTCACCTTTATTTAACCAGGTAGGTCAGTTGAGAACAAGTTCTCATTTGCAACTGCGACCTGGCCAAGACAAAGCAAAGCAGTGTGACAAATAACAACACAGAGTTACACATTAAACAAACAGTCAAAAACACAATAGAAAAATCTATATACAGAGTGCAAAATGTAGTGCAAAAATGCAGTAAGGTTAAGAGGAAGAACAATAAATAGACTATAGTGGTGACATAAATTACAGAATTATCATTATTAACACAGGAATGAAAAATGTGCAAATTATGATGTGCAAATATAGATGCTGGAGTGCAAGATTAGTGAAAATAAACAAAAAATAAATATGGGGATGAGGTAGTAGTGTGGGCTATTTACAGAAGGGCTATATACAGGTGCAGCGATCGATAAGCAGCTTTGACAGCTGATGCTTAAAGTTATTGAGGGAGATAGGAACCTCTAGCTTCAATGATTTTTGCAATTCGTTCCAGTCATTGGCAGCAGCAAACTGGAAGGAATGGCGACCAAAGGAGGTGTTGGCTTTGGGGGTGACCAGTGAGATATACCTGCTGGAGCGCATGCTACGGGTGGGTGTTGCTATAGTGACCAGTGAGCTGAGATAGGGCGGGGACCTGTATAGTATAGATAACCATCCAACATCCACCAATGTATAGTGTACATATTCAGCCAACCACCCATACTATGCAATGTCTTTTTAAAGCTTTTTATATTTATATTATATTTCTATACTTTTTCATACTGCCGCTCTATGTATCATGTATTGTGTATCTGTCTTTTGTGTATTTTCGTTCTGGCATTTTGCACCTTCCCTATGTTTTGTTGTAGCTGCTTGACAAAGAAATGTCCCCCTCTGGGATCAATAAAGTACCTATCTATCTATCTATCTATCTATCTATCTATCTATCTATCTATCTATCTATCTATCTATCTATCTATCTATCTATCTATCTATCTATCTATCTATCTATCTATCTATCTATCTATCTATCTATCTATCTATCTATCTATCTATCTATCTATCTATCTATCTATCTATCTGTCTATCTAGTGAAGGCATAGTGTGTGAGTCTCAGTAGAGAGAGAGACAGAGAGGGAGAAGAATGTGTGACAGAGCAGAATATATAAATTCTTTAACCTTTATTTAACTATGCAAGTCAGTTAAGAACAAATTCTTATTTACAATGACAGCCTAGTGGGTTAACTGCCTTGTTCAGGGGCAGAACGACAGATTTTTACCTTGTCAGCTCAGGGATTCAAACCAGCAACCTTTCGGTTACAGGCCCAACACTCTAACCATTCGACTGCCTGCCACCATAGAAAGCTGATCTGGCGTCCCCTGCTGGTCTAAAATTGAAATAACAGGGTGTTGTTGCATGGCATGCTCTCTGTCATTTCTTCACATTATATTTATCTTTATGCTTGAGTGACAAATATGACAAATATATTTGGGGTGTAGAAGAACAGTCTATACAGAGACAGCTGAAATGACAGTGTGTGTGTGTGTGTGTGTGTGTGTGTGTGTGTGTGTGTGTGTGTGTGTGTGTGTGTGTGTGTGTGTGTGTGTGTGTGTGTGTGTGTGTGTGTGTGTGTGTGTGTGTGTGTGTGTGTGAACAGTAGCTGTGTGTGTGGCGATATCACTCTCTACTGTGAGAAGTGGTAAAGTGATGTATTTCCTGTGTGGACAGGAAATCACCTCAGAGCTCACATTGGAGGTGAGGGAGTTCTGCACACGCTCAGCCATTCGTTTGTTATAGTGACATGCCTGGTTTGGGTTAAAGGAGGGGGTTAGATTACAAGTGCTCACTTCAAGAGAATATTGTATACGTATAATGTTATTTTAGTCTGTGTGTGGGTGTGTGTGTGTGGGTGTGTGGCTGTGTGTGTGTGTGTGTGTGTGTGTGTGGCTGTGTGCGTGTGGTTGTGTGTGTGTGTGTGTGTGCGTGTGTGTGTGTGTGGTTGTGTGTGTGTGTGTGTGTGTGTGTGTGTGTGTGTGTGTGTGTGTGTGTGTGTGTGTGGTTGTGTGTGTGTGTGTGTGTGTGTGTGTGTGTGTGTGTGTGTGTGTGTGTGTGTGTGTGGCTGTGTGTGTGTGGTTGTGTGTGTGTGTGTGTGTGTGTGTGTGTGTGTGTGTGTGTGTGTGTGTGTGTGTGTGTGTGTGTGTGTGGTTGTGTGTGTGTGTGTGGTTGTGTGTGTGTGTGTGTGTGTGTGTGTGTGTGTGTGTGTGTGTGTGTGTGTGTGTGTGTGTGTGTGTGTGTGTGGTTGTGTGTGTGTGTGTGTGGTTGTGTGTGTGGTTGTGTGTGTGTGTGTGTGGTTGTGTGTGTGGTTGTGTGTGTGTGTGTGTGGTTGTGTGCGTGGTTGTGTGTGTGTGTTTGTGTGTATTCTGTGGTCTGTGATTGCGGCTTCATTAAACTCCATCAGCTCTAATTGCAGCCTGGAGTCTCTCTAAAGAAAGCACATTTAAGTGATTAATTAATACACACTGTCAAATAAGCACGCTCAGTATGTACACACACTGAAACACACACGCATCGCGTGCCTAGTACACACACACACACACACACACACACACACACACACACACACACAGATGCTCAGATACACACACACACACACACACACACACACACACACACACACACACACACACACACACACACACACACACACACACACACACACACACAGATGCTCAGATACACACACAAACCCTGAGGGCTCTATTTGAACAAACCTAACGCCATGGTAAATCTAAGCACTGTAGGTTGTTTTTTCACAGACGGAATTATGAGTGCTGGCAGTGGGTCGAAAGATTTAGATGAATAAACAAGTTGTGGGTATGTGGCTAGCTTGGCCACTAACTGGCCAATCAATGCGTTCCATTGCTTCATACGACATGCGTTCTGTAGGTTATTGACGGTTTTTGCATCGTCATCAACTCTTATTGGCTGGGATTATTCTCCTCCTGGTTCATTGTTATTGAGTTTTATTAAATCAGAGTGGATTTTCTGGAACCCGACTTGCTGTTGCAAAAAATATGGTGATTTCTGCGCATTTGAGATCCACTACCCAACGTCCTTTCAGCTGCTGTTACTTGTCTGTTGTAACAAAGGCAAACAGGTTGTCTCAAAAATAAGCTACTTGCTTACTTGCTTAATGGCCAGGATAAAATGTAACCTATTGATTGGGGGGAAACCAATCAATTCATGGGCGCTGTGATTCATGGGCGCTGTGATTCATGGGCGCTGTGATTCAGGGGTGCTGTGATTCATGGGCTCTGTGATTCATGGGCGCTGTGATTCATGGGCGCTGTGATTCAGGGGTGCTGTGATTCATGGGCTCTGTGATTCAGGGGCGCTGTGATTCATGGGCTCTGTGATTCATGGGCTCTGTGATTCATGGGCTCTGTGATTCATGGGCTCTGTGATTCATGGGCTCTGTGATTCATGGGCTCTATGATTCATGGGCTCTGTGATTCATGGGCGCTGTGATTCATGGGCGCTGTGATTCATGGGCTCTGTGATTCATGGGCGCTGTGATTCATGGGCTCTGTGATTCATGGGCTCTGTGATTCATGGGCACTGTGATTCATGGGCTCTGTGATTCATGGGCTCTGTGATTCATGGGCACTGTGATTCATGGGCTCTGTGATTCATGGGCTCTGTGATTCATGGGCGCTGTGATTCATGGGCGCTGTGATTCATGGGCTCTGTGATTCATGGGCTCTGTGATTCATGGGCTCTGTGATTCATGGGCTCTGTGATTCATGGGCGCTGTGATTCATGGGCGCTGTGATTCATGGGCTCTGTGATTCATGGGCTCTGTGATTCATGGGCTCTGTGATTCATGGGCTCTGTGATTCATGGGCTCTATGATTCATGGGCTCTGTGATTCATGGGCGCTGTGATTCATGGGCGCTGTGATTCATGGGCTCTGTGATTCATGGGCTCTGTGATTCATGGGCTCTGTGATTCATGGGCTCTGTGATTCATGGGCGCTGTGATTCATGGGCGCTGTGATTCATGGGCTCTGTGATTCATGGGCTCTGTGATTCATGGGCTCTGTGATTCATGGGCTCTGTGATTCATGGGCTCTATGATTCATGGGCTCTGTGATTCATGGGCGCTGTGATTCATGGGCGCTGTGATTCATGGGCTCTGTGATTCATGGGCTCTGTGATTCATGGGCTCTGTGATTCATGGGCTCTGTGATTCATGGGCTCTGTGATTCATGGGCGCTGTGATTCATGGGCGCTGTGATTCATGGGCTCTGTGATTCATGTGCTCTGTGATTTATTGCTGGATAGGTTACAGTTACTCTCTCAGAATCCCTGCCATTTTCATCTGTGCTACCGTTAATACCAGATTATGGTGAGTTAGAACTTCTCATTAGAGCTGCATGAAATAGTCACTTTGGTGCTTGTTTTTAAGGACACACCTCTAAATATTGCCACCCCACCCACCTCAGTGAAAGTGAGCTGATGTTAGACAGGTAAATTGCCAAATCTGACGTTAGGGCTGTTAGATGCCAGTTCATCAGTTTTTACATGACTAACTGCAAACTAACGTGCATTTGACACTTGCGTCTCCTTAGCGGCAGACGAAAATAGAGAATCTGCTACTGTTCACACACACAGTCTCTCTTATTTACAGTGGTGGCATCCTAAGGAGAATGGGCTCATGGTAATGACTGGAGCGGAATCAGTGAAATGGTATCAAATACATCAAACACATGGTTTCCAGGTGTTTAATTCCATTCCATTTGTTCCATTCCAGACATTATTATGAGCCATGTGCTCTTCTTCTGTTTTATTACAGCTCAGATTCATGCTAGCAGGATATAGGAGCAGACACAAATAGAGCCGTTAGCTCATACTTGGTTAGCTTAGCACTAGACTTGCTACCTTAGTAGTCTCACAGGGCAAATATCTGTCTGGGAGGGACCAGCGCCAGATTCACACTATAGGGCCGACCCAAACCGTTTTATTTTTACATCAAAAAGGGCTCATGGGCCATTTAAGTCCTGAACGACACCTGACACACAGCACTGTCTCCCAGGCTGCATAGCGACCCCAAGACCAGAGCCAATCGCATGCAAGGAAAAACGCAACTGCAGGGCTGCTTAGCAAGCTAACCTGACTATCTTTTGAGCTAGCTAGATACTAGGTAGTCTTGTTAGCTAGCTAGCTAGTTATCTATGCTGGTTGTTAGAATGATACACATATCAGTTATGCAAGCTAAGGGAGACTTCATGTTCTGTGGATAATAATAATAATAATATTTCAATGTGAGCTCCATTCTTGACAGGCTGATCAGATGAGCTTTCAGCCAAAGAGCTTGATCAGACCTTACAAAAAAGATTACAGTTTTGAAACTGCAATACAAGTGCAGTATTTCAGTCGACTGTGGTATTTTGGACACAGTAATTGCATAATAAGTGCAGTTACACTGCAAAAGTACTGCAGTAAAAAAAAATTGGTGTTATTTTGGACTCAGTATTTGTAGCGTACTGCAGTTATCTAATCTTGTTTCGTAAGGGGCTTCAATAGCAGCCTCAGAGGCTGTACATCAGGATGCTGCATTGTTGGCGGTTTCATTAGCAAAGCTCCTTGCAAGCATATTAGCTCTGAAATTACCTTATAGGCTGATGCATATGATCCAGCTCTGCGGCTGCTATTGACTCTGATCAGCCTGACAGGAATAGAACCTATCACTGGATCATAAGCATCAGCCTGTAACACATTTTGACAGCTAATCTGCCTGCCAAGGCAGAGCTCAAGCTCTGAGGCTGAAAGCTAATCTGCTCAGCCTGTCAGGAATGGAGCTCACCCACTCTGTACATTGTAATATTATCTACAACACATGAAGGGTCCCTTATAATTATAAACATATCAGTTATGCAAGCTAACAACCAGCATATATGATTTGCTAGCTTGCTAGCTAACTAACAAGACTGCCTAGCTAGCCAAGTTAGCTTGCTAAGCAGCCCTGCAGTTCATGAGATTCGTTCATGAGATTCACTCTGGTCTTGGGTCACTGACTGTCAGGCCTCGCTATAGCTTAGCACCAATATGAAGCTAAGGCTTAGCCTCTCTGGATCTGCTCCCAAACATTATTATTATTGAATCCTGTTCAGAATCAGCCTTGGAGGGGCGAACATGAGCGACTACGAGCGACAGGGGAGACATCACAGAGGATACGTGCACAGATTCTTAGTTTCAGTATTAATATTCCTTGCATTCCGACAACCTCTGTGTCCCCTTTGTGAACTACTGAATGCAGTCTGTGGAAAGCAGGGAGGGAAGGAGGAGGGAGAGGAGAGGAGCAGTGAGCAGTATAGAACTCCAACATAAAGGTGAGGAGGGAGGTTGTAGGCTGAGGGTGTATCAGAGCAGCGCAGTGGAGTAATACCCTAAACCAAAGTAGAGGCCCATTTTACTGCTGACGAGAGAGAGGGCCTCACCTTCACCTTCCTCCCCCTCCCTGGCCTGATACTAAGCCGGCCAGCAGAGAGCAGAACACAGAGTGGACCCCCAACTCTCTCTCTATTTTTAACAGTAGTTGGTCTGGAGATTTATGGTATCACATTGACCTTACAACCACACCGGTTTCAGGGAGCCACCCCCTGAGTCAGAGATGGTATATCCAGATGGTATTATCCTGTATGGAGATTCAGCGGTTTCAGGGAGCCACCCCCTGAGTCAGAGATGGTATATCCAGATGGTATTATCCTGTATGGAGATTCAGCAGAAGGAACAAAAGGTCTCAGCATTCTACTGCTTCGTTAGGGGGAGAGAGAGATATCAGAGACAGAAGGGAAGAATTACAAATGAAATAACACTGTTATTCTTTGTTTTCTGTTAAAGGAGGGACGTGGAAGAGGGAGAGAGACAGTGGGGGGGAGGCAAGGGGAATGTCACAGGAGCGCTCTGGTGTTCCAGGCAGAGGGAGAGGTTGTGAGAGGTTGGAAATTACTTTCCAAAACCAGGGAATGGTAAACAGGATGGCTCTGTCTCCAGGGAGGGCTTATAGGAAGGAACATCTGGGCCAGGGAATGGTAAACTGGATGGCTCTGTCTCCAGGGAGGGCTTATAGGAAGGAACATCTGGGCCAGGGAATGGTAAACTGGATGGCTCTGTCTCCAGGGAGGGCTTCTAGGAAGGAACATCTGTTTGTTTGTTCTCCTCTCTCTCCACTATACCCAACCACCCAACCATATGTGATGAAGTGGAAATCTGAAGCCACACCCAACCCTAACCCAGGCCACACCCAGCCCTAACCCAGGCCACACCCAGCCCTAACCCACTAATATAGAAACGGCTCTGTAGGCTACAGTCAGAGAAGGCATAATGATTTTTTTGGGGGGGATGCCTAATTTAGATATGGCTGGATGTCCTATGAGTGAAGGACCGTTCTTGACACACACAGGAAACTGTTGAGTGTGACAAACCCAGCAGCATTGCAGTTCATGCCTGGTACCTACTACCATACCCAGGGGAGGGTAGAGTACTGAATGTACTCCAGTAAGATTACAACTACTACCATACCCAGGGGTGGGTAGAGTACTGAATGTACTCCAGTAAGATTACAACTACTACCATACCCAGGGGTGGGTAGAGTACTGAATGTACTCCAGTAAGATTACAACTACTACCATACCCAGGGGTGGGTAGAGTACTGAATGTACTCCAGTAAGATTACAACTACTACCATACCCAGGGGTGGGTAGAGTACTGAATGTACTCCAGTAAGATTACAACTACTACCATACCCAGGGGTGGGTAGAGTACTGAATGTACTCCAGTAAGATTACAACTACTACCATGCCCAGGGGTGGGTAGAGTACTGAATGTACTCCAGTAAGATTACAACTACTACCATGCCCAGGGGTGGGTAGAGTACTGAATGTACTCCAGTAAGATTACAACTACTACCATACCCAGGGGAGGGTAGAGTACTGAATGTACTCCAGTAAGATTACAACTACTACCATACCCAGGGGAGGGTAGAGTACTGAATGTACTCCAGTAAGATTACAACTACTACCATACCCAGGGGAGGGTAGAGTACTGAATGTACTCCAGTAAGATTACAACTACTACCATACCCAGGGGAGGGTAGAGTACTGAATGTACTCCAGTAAGATTACAACTACTACCATACCCAGGGGTGGGTAGAGTACTGAATGTACTCCAGTAAGATTACAACTACTACCATACCCAGGGGAGGGTAGAGTACTGAATGTACTCCAGTAAGATTACAACTACTACCATACCCAGGGGTGGGTAGAGTACTGAATGTACTCCAGTAAGATTACAACTACTACCATACCCAGGGGTGGGTAGAGTACTGAATGTACTCCAGTAAGATTACAACTACTACCATGCCCAGGGGTGGGTAGAGTACTGAATGTACTCCAGTAAGATTACAACTACTACCATACCCAGGGGTGGGTAGAGTACTGAATGTACTCCAGTAAGATTACAACTACTACCATACCCAGGGGAGGGTAGAGTACTGAATGTACTCCAGTAAGATTACAACTACTACCATACCCAGGGGAGGGTAGAGTACTGAATGTACTCCAGTAAGATTACAACTACTACCATACCCAGGGGTGGGTAGAGTACTGAATGTACTCCAGTAAGATTACAACTACTACCATACCCAGGGGAGGGTAGAGTACTGAATGTACTCCAGTAAGATTACAACTACTACCATACCCAGGGGAGGGTAGAGTACTGAATGTACTCCAGTAAGATTACAACTACTACCATACCCAGGGGTGGGTAGAGTACTGAATGTACTCCAGTAAGATTACAACTACTACCATACCCAGGGGAGGGTAGAGTACTGAATGTACTCCAGTAAGATTACAACTACTACCATACCCAGGGGTGGGTAGAGTACTGAATGTACTCCAGTAAGATTACAACTACTACCATACCCAGGGGTGGGTAGAGTACTGAATGTACTCCAGTAAGATTACAACTACTACCATACCCAGGGGAGGGTAGAGTACTGAATGTACTCCAGTAAGATTACAACTACTACCATACCCAGGGGTGGGTAGAGTACTGAATGTACTCCAGTAAGATTACAACTACTACCATACCCAGGGGAGGGTAGAGTACTGAATGTACTCCAGTAAGATTACAACTACTACCATACCCAGGGGAGGGTAGAGTACTGAATGTACTCCAGTAAGATTACAACTACTACCATACCCAGGGGAGGGTAGAGTACTGAATGTACTCCAGTAAGATTACAACTACTACCATACCCAGGGGAGGGTAGAGTACTGAATGTACTCCAGTAAGATTACAACTACTACCATACCCAGGGGAGGGTAGAGTACTGAATGTACTCCAGTAAGATTACAACTACTACGGTAAAATGTTACTCAAGTAGGAGTAAAGTTACCACCTAAGAAAACTACTTAAGTAAGATGAATGAGGACTCAATCAAATAACTACTTGACTACAGTTACTTTTTGAGTACATTTAAATGTTTTATAGTTTTGTTTAATAAACCAAATACTAACATTGTAAAACTGTAACATATTGTTATGTTGTTAGCGTATTGCAGAGGATATAACAGGGCTTGGATAACAGAAATAATCATATATTTATCTTTAAACATTTCTTGAAAACAAATTATACAGCACAATGGAGCCCAGACTACTTTGTGTATTTTTTGATCAGCTTCAGAAGTTTTTGCAGCCTAGTCCAGCTCTTTTACAACTGAACAGTCTTTGACCTGCAGCAGAGGCAGGCAGTGGAGTGTTGATCCTAACAGATAAGAGAGCAGCAACTCCATCAAAACGAGTTACGGTCATGGCTAGTAGTGTAGCCAGATGCACATCTGTATTCCCAGTCATTTGAAATCCATAGATCAGGACATAATGAATTGATTTCAGTTGACTGATTTCCTGATATGAACTGTAACTCAGTAAAATATTTTAAATTGTTGCATATTGCCTCTTTCACCACTTTGAAGGAGTTTAACATACCTTCATGCCATATGGAATCAAAGGATTATTGAAAGTCTATAAAACAGTCAAATATTTTTCCTTTGTGTGTTTGGTGGAGATGTTTTTTGACCAAGGTGTGGAGGACATATATACACTGGGGGCCAAAAGTGGAATAATACTCATTCAAGGGTTTTTCCTTATTTGCACTATTTTCTACATTGTATAGAATAATAGTGAAGACATCACAACTATGACATAACACATATGGAATCATGTAGTAACCAAAAAAGTGTTAAACAAATCAAGATATGTTTTATATTTGAGATTCACCCTTTGCCTTGATGACAGCTTTGCACACTCTTGGCATTCTCCCACATATGCTGAGCACTTGATGGTTGCTTTTCCTTCACTGCGGTCCGACTCATCCCAAACCATCTACATTTGGTTGAGGTTGGAACCAAACATCTCAAAGATTTCCACCGGTCTAATGTCCACTGCTCATGTTTCTTGGCCCAAGCAAGTCTCTTCTTCTTATTGGTGTCCTTTAGTAGTGGTTTCTTTGCAGCAATTCGACCATGAAGGACTGATTCACACAGTCTCCTCTGAACAGTTGATGTTGAGATGTGTCTGTTACTTATTTACTTATTTATTTGGGCTGCAATCTGAGGCTGGTAACTCTAATGAACTTATCCTCTGCAGCAGAGGTATTTCTGGGTCTTCCATTCCTGTGGCGGTCCTCATGAAGCTGGTTGAGAGAATACCATGAGTGTGCAAAGCTGCCATCAAGGCAAAGGGTGGCTACTTTGAAGATTCTCAAATATAAAATATATTTAGATTTGTTTAACACTTTTTTGGTTGCTACGTGCTTCCACATGTGTTATGCCATAGTTTTGATGTCTTCACTTTTATTCTACAATGTAAAAAATAGTTCGAATAAAGAAAAACCCTTGAATGAATAATATTCCAAACTTTTGGCCCCCAGTGTATGTGATCTGTTGTTCGGTGTTTAGGGAAGAATCCTACTGGACTTTTACTTAAAATGCTTTGTTCACTTAGGAAGGCCTGAGTTCTGGCATTCATTATGCCAGTGGTTCCCATGGTTCCCAAAGGTCCAGATCAACTAGCCCATGTCAGCTGACGTTTTTTAGCTAGGAATTTTAACCCATTGATTTTGTTTTAATGTTTGAGTAATTCAAATATCACACGAACACACATCAGACATGGCACCTAAAGACTCTTTGGTTTGATTGCCAAATGCCACGTCTGGAGGAAACCTGGCACCATACCTACGGTGAAGCATGGTGGTGGCAGCATCATGCTGTGGGGATGTTTTTCAGCGGCAGGGACTGAGGGACTAGTCAGGATCGAGGCAAAGTTGAACAGAGAAAAGTACAGAGAGATCCTTAATGAAAACCTGCTCCATAGCGCTCAGGACCTCAGACTGGGGCGAAGGTTCACCTTCCAAGAGGACAACGACCCTAAGCACACAGCCAGGACAATGCAGGAGTGGGAGGATTTGACAGCTTCAAACTCACCCACTCACCCATTTCTGCACCATTCAACATGTAAAACCTGCAAAGTACTCTCGGCAGGTAAACGCTATCGGTGTATCTGAGCTCATATTGCGTCATGATTGCAAAGTGTGCCGATATCTTTTCCCATTATCTGGTTTTAATGTCCATTCTAGACAATCAGAAACGAGTATTCAACAATGCTGTGGGATAATATAGTTTAATGCCAACTTCAACTAGTATATCAAATGTATGGAATAACTACAGAAATATACTTTGTGCTTTATTTAAATGAGTAAAATTGTATAAAATTGCCTGAGAATTTAATCCAGTGAAAATGTTCAATGTATTTAAAATAAGACATTATGCCAAAAAACTAGACATCTTAGTCCTCAGAATGATAGTTGATTTTTGCAGATGCATCATGATTTTGTAACTCAATTTGCTGTCAATTTGTTTTAACTGGTTTCATGAGAATCAACCATTTAAATAGAATAGACCAGAGTGCAGCGTGATTAACGTTCAACATACTTTATTTACAATGTGAACGGTGAAAACAACAAAGAGAAATGTCACCCTAACAAAACCAACCATTACAGGTGGGAAAATACACACCCTGAATATGGTCCCCAATTAGAGGTAACTCATTACAGCTGCCTCTAATTGGGAACCAACACAAAACCTCCATAGACCTTACTAGAAACCCCTGTCACGCCCTGACCTAGACAACCATAGAGAAACCCAAGGCTTCTCTATGGTCAGGGCGTCACAAATATTAATTAATAATAATAGTTAGGTTTAAAAAAAATATGTTAATACAACATTTAAATAATGAACCAAAGGTAATTTATCTCTTCTTATTATCTAGGCTACATATAGTGCCTTTGTAAAGTATTCACACCTTGACTTATTCCAAATGTTGGAATACGTTTTTTATATCTTAGAAAAATTTATTCAAAATGAAATACAGAAATATCTTATTTACATAAGTATTTACACCAATACATGTTACAATCATCTTTGAGTCTTTCTGGGTAAGTCTTTAAGAGTTTTCCACACCTGGATTGTACAGCTGAACCAAAATATAAATGCAACATGCAACAATTTCAAAGATTTTACTGAGTTACAGTTAATAAGAGGAAATCAGTCAATTGGAATAAATTCATTAGGCTCTAATTTATGGGCAGCTGGGCGCAGCAATGGGCGGAGCCAGGCCCAGCCAATCAGAATGAGTTTTTCCCAACAAAGGGGCTTTATTATAGACAGAAATTCTCCTCAGTTTCATCAGCTGTCCGGGTGGCTGGTGTCAGACGATCCTGCAGGTGAAGAAGCCAGATGTGAGGGTCCTGGGCTGGCGTGTTTACACGTGGTCTGCGGTTGGGAGGCCGGTTGGACTGCAGTCAGCATCTCAATTGCACACTCCCTCAGAACTTGAGACATCTGTGGCATTGTGTTGTGTGCCAAAACTGCCCATTTTAGAGTGACATGGGACAGCACCTAGGCTATATAAAAGACCAACCGCTCGCCTAGCAGTGGCAATCAGGGTTTTACAGACTAAAAAAAGAATGAGGGAGGTATACATTCCTAAATGGTCTCCTATGGGCTCAGGGACCAATTACACTGGGAATACAAAAAATGACATCATTTGATTGACCTCTCTTTCCCTCCTCCTTCCTTCCTCCCTCCTCTCTCCTTCCTCTCTCCTCTCATTCCTTCCTCCCTCCTCTCCTTCCTTCCTCCCTCCTCTCCTTCCTTCCTCCCTCCTCTCCTTCCTTCCTCCCTCCCCCTCTCTCCTTCCTCCCTCCTCTCCTTCCTTCCTCCCTCCTCTCCTTCCTTCCTCCCTCCTCTCATTCCTTTCTCCCCCTCTCTCCTTCCTCCCTCCCTCCTCCTTCCTTCCTCCCTCCTCTACTTCCTTCCTCCCTCCTCTCCTTCCTTCCTCCCTCCCTCCTCTCTCCTTCCTCCCTCCTCTCCTTCCTTCCTTCCTCCCTCCCTCCTCCTTCCTTCCTCCCTCCTCTCCTTCCTTCCTCCCTCCTCTCCTTCCTTCCTCCCTCCCACCTCTCTCCTTCCTCCCTCCTCTCCTTCCTTCCTCCCTCCTCTCATTCCTTTCTCCCCCTCTCTCCTTCCTCCCTCCTCTCCTTCCTTCCTCCCTCCTCTCCTTCCTTCATCCCTCCTCTCTCCTTCCTTCCTCCCTCCTCTCCTTCCTTCCTCCCTCCCTCCCTCCCTCCTCTCTACTTCCTCCCTCCCCTCATTCCTTTCTCCCCCTCTCTCCTTCCTCCCTCCACTCCTTCCTTCCTCCCTCCTCTCTCAATCCTCCCTCCTCTCCTTCCTTCCTCCCTCCTCTCTCCTTCCTCCCTCCTCTCTCCTTCCTCCCTACTCCTTCCTTCCTCCCTCCTCTCTCCTTCCTCCCTCTCCTCTCCTTCCTCCCTCCTCTCTCCTTCCTCCTTCCTCCATCCTCTCTCCTTCCTCCCTCCTCTCATTCCTTCCTCCCTCCTCTCCTTCCTTCCTCCCTCCTCTCTCCTTCCTCCCTCCTCTCCTTCCTTCCTCCCTCCTCTCTCCTTCCTCCCTCCTCTCTCCTTCCTCCCTCCTCTCCCTCCTTCCTCACTCCTCTCCTTCCTTCCTTCCTTCCTTCCTTCCTTCCTTCCTTCCTTCCTTCCTTCCTTCCTTCCTTCCTTCCTTCCTCCAACCTCTCTCCATCCTCCATCCACTCCCTCCTTCCTCACTCCTCTCCTTCCTTCCTTCCTTCCTTCCTTCCTTCCTTCCTTCCTTCCTCTCTCCTCTCTCCTTCCTCCCTACTCTCATTCCTTTCTCCCCCTCTCTTCTTCCTTCCTCACTCCTTCCTCACTCCTCTCCTTCCTTCCTTCCTTCCTCCCTCCTCTCTCCTTCATCACTCCTCTCCTTCCTTTCCCCCTCTGTCCTGTGTGTGTGTGTGTGTGTGTGTGTGTGTGTGTGTTGCAGCAGGATGTATACAGTGGCTATAGAGAGGGCAGAGCCATGCGAGAGGGTGTGCTAAAAGTGTGGGGCGTTAATTAGGAATCAATCATTGATGTGACAGCTGAATATCCAGTTCACCCTGTTAGGGAATTATATGAATGCTGGAATGTGTACACACCCACTGAGTGTACAAAACATTAGAAACACCTGCTCTTTCCATGACAGACTGACCAGGTGAATCCAGGTGAAAGCTATGATCTATTGTCACTTGTTAAATCCACTTCAACCAGTGTAGATGAAGGGGAGGAGTCAGGTTAAAGAAGGGTTTTTAAGCTGTTAGACAATTGAGACATGGATTGTGTATGTTTGCCATTCAGAGGGTGAATGGACAAGACTAAAGCCTTTGAGTGGAGGATGGTAGCAGGAGCAGGAGCACCACTTTGAGACAAGAATTACAACATGTTATCAACATGAACTCTAATATGTCTCTGTGGGTGGAGCATGTGAGTGTGTGTGTGTGTGTGTGTGTGTGTGTGTGTGTGTGTGTGTGAGTGTGTATGTGTGTGTGTGTGTGTGTGTGAGTGTGTGTGTGTGTGTGTGTGTGTGTGTGTGAGTGTGTGTGTGTGTGAGTGTGTGTGTGTGTGTGTGTGTGTGTGTGTGTGTGTGTGTGTGTGTGTGTGTGAGAGTGTGTGTGTGTGTGTGTGTGTGTGTGTGTGTGTGTGTGTGTGTGTGAGTGTGAGTGTGTGTGTGTGTGTGTGTGTGTGCTGTAACAGTGTGTTACCGGATGCGACCACAGATTCAGAAACCTTGGCAACAGTAAATCTGGCTGACGACTCTCTTCTCGGCAAACCCTCTGGCATACCAATCATTCCCGGCAGCATTGAGCATGAACAAACGTCTGGTCACTTATGTAAACTACCCAGAAAGGGCCAGGCATGGCAATATTGAAACAGTGCTTTATTGATCAACACATCTAAAGGACAGCAGTGTCTGAACATGATTCAGATAAGACTTGTTAGCTGAGTGTTTCTGTATTGTTTAGGGTTGGAGTGAATTCCCTTTCAATTCAGGAAATTCAAGGTCAAAGGTCTTCCATTCAGGCTTCTTTTCAAGCACTGAATGTGAGATATAGAGTCAGAGAGTATTCACACCCCTTGACTTTTTCCACATTTTGTTGTGTCACAGCCTAAATTTAAAATGTAATAAATTGAGCTTTTGTGTCCCTGGCCTGCACACAATACCCCATAATGTCAAAGTGGAGGTTTTCAGAAATCATTACAACTTAATAGAAAATGAAAAGCTGAAATGTCTTGAGTCAATAAGTATTCAACCCCTTAGTTATGGAAAGCCTAAATAAGTTCAGGAGTAAACATTTGCTTAACAAGTCACATAATAAGTTAACATGGTTTTTGAATGACTACCTCATCTCTGTAGCCCACACATACAATTATCTGTAAGGTCCCTCAGTCGAGCAGTGAATTTCAAACACAGATTCAACAACAAAGACCAGGTTTCCCAACGCCTTGCAAAGGAGGGCATGCTTAAATATCCCTTTGATCATGGTTATTAATTACACTTTGGATGGTGTATCAATACACCCAGTCACTGCAAAGATACAGGCGTCCTTCCTAACCGCTCAGGAATTTCACAAGGAGACCATTGGTGACTGAGGATGGATCAACAACATTGTAGTTACTCCACAATACTAGTTGATTGAGTGAAAAGTAGGAAGTCAGTGTCACGGTTGGGTGCATACCTCGACCAAGACGCAGTGCAGGGATTATAGTTCCACAGTTTTTTATTATTTACTATGTATATAAATTCCAATGAACGAACTATTCAAAACAAAAACAAACACAATAGAACCAACGTAACGTAGCACACTTCCTGTTTCACCGTGACTTTAGAATTAATGACCCACAACCCCGGAGTGGAACATACAAACCTATGTAGGATCCCTGATTAGAGACAATGACCCACAACCCCGGAATGGAACATACAAACCTATGTAGGATCCCTGATTAGAGACAATGACCCACAACCCGGTGTGGAACATACAAACCTATGTAGGATCCCTGATTAGAGACAATGACCCACAACCCCGGAGTGGAACATACAAACCTATGTAGGATCCCTGATTAGAGACAATGACCCACAACCCCGGTGTGGAACATACAAACCTATATAGGATCCCTGATTAGAAACAATGACCCACAACCCCGGAGTGGAACATACAAACCTATGTAGGATCCCTGATTAGAGACATTGACCCACAACCCCGGAGTGGAACATACAAACCTATGTAGGATCCCTGATTAGAGACAATGACCCACAACCCCGGAGTGGAACATACAAACCTATGTAGGATCCCTGATTAGAGACAATGACCCACAACCCCGGAGTGGAACATACAAACCTATATAGGATCCCTGATTAGAGACAATAACCCACAACCCCGGTGTGGAACATACAAACCTATATAGGATCCCTGATTAGAGACAATGACCCACAACCCCGGTGTGGAACATACAAACCTATATAGGATCCCTGATTAGAGACAATGACCCACAACCCCCGGAGTGGAACATACAAACCTATGTAGGATCCCTGATTAGAGACAATGACCCACAACCCCGGAGTGGAACATACAAACCTATATAGGATCCCTGATTAGAGACAATGACCCACAACCCCGGTGTGGAACATACAAACCTATATAGGATCCCTGAATAGAGACAATGACCCACAACCCCGGAGTGGAACATACAAACCTATATAGGATCCCTGATTAGAGACAATGACCCACAACCCCGGAGTGGAACATACAAACCTATGTAGGATCCCTGATTAGAGACGATGACCCACAACCCCGGTGTGGAACATACAAACCTATATAGGATCCCTGATTAGAGACAATGACCCACAACCCGGTGTGGAACATACAAACCTATATAGGATCCCTGATTAGAGACGATGCACTACAGCTGCCTCTAATTAGGGATCCAACTCAAACCACCACCAGAAACAGAAAGAATAGACCTGTCAGACTCTGACCATGGATACATAGAGAAGCAATAGACTTCTCTATGGCCAGAGCCTGACAGTCAGTACAGAATAAAAATATTCCAAAACATGCTTCCTGTTTGCAATAAAGTACTTGAGTAAACTGCAAAAAGGCAAAGAAATGTACTTTATGTCCTGAATACAAAGTGTTATATTTGGGGAAAACACAACACATCACTTAGTACCACAAGCATGGTGGTGGCTGCATCATGTTATGGGTATGCTTGTCATCCTCAAGGACTAGGGAGTTTTTCAGGATAAACAAGGAAATGGAATAGAGGTAAGCACAGGCAAAATCCTAGAGGAAAACCTGGTTCAGTCTGCTTTCCACCAGACACTGGGAGACGAATCCACCTTTCAGCAAGTCAATAACCTAAGACACAGTGGTGGAAAAAGTACACTATTGTCATAATTGAGTAAAAGTTAAGATACCTTAACAGAAAAAGACTCAAGTAAAAGTGAAAGTCAACCAGTAAAATACTACTTGAGTAAAAGTCTAAAGGTATTTGGTTTTAAATATACTTAAGTATCAAAAGTAAATGTAATTGCTAAAATATTAATCATTTCAAATTCCTTATATTAAGAAAGCCAGGCGTCACAATTTTGTGTTAATGAATCAGAACCAGATCAGAGGCAGTAGGGATGACCAGCGATGTTCAGCGTGAATTGGACCATTTTCTTGTCCTGATAAGCATTCAAGATGTAACGAATACTTTTGGGTGCATTATTATGTTCTTTAGGAATGTAGTGAAGTAAAATAAAGTACAGATACTCCAAAAAACAATACACTGCTGAAACACAATGCCACATAAAAAAAGTATCCTCTTTTTCCCAATCTTACAATATATGTCAGAGAGACATATCTACTTCTCACACACTTTGCTTGTATTGTATATTTGAAATATTACAGACAGAAATACTCCTGTCCAGGTGGCTGGTCTCAGATGATCCCGCAAGTGAAGAAGCCAGATGTGGAGGTAATGGACTGGCGTGGTTACACTGGAGGTAGAGAAATTATCATTAAATTATCTTACAGCAGCTCAGGTGGACCTTCCTGCAGTCAGCAGCTCAGGTGGACCTTCCTGCAGTCAGCAGCTCAGGTGGACCTTCCTGCAGTCAGCAGCTCAGGTGGACATTCCTACAGTCAGCAGCTCAGGTGGACCTTCCTGCAGTCAGCAGCTCAGGTGGACCTTCCTGCAGTCAGCATGCCAATTGAACACTCCCTGAAAACTTGAGACATCTGTGGCATTGTGTTGTGTGATAAAACTGCACATTTTAGAGTGGCCTTTTATTGTCCCCAGCACAAGGTGCACCTGTGTAATGATAATGCTGTTTAATCAGCTTCTTGATATGCCACACCTGTCAGGTGGATGGATTATATTGGCAAAGGAGAAACACTCACTAACAAGGATGCAAACTAATGTGTGCAACATGTTAGAGAAATAAGCTTTTTGTGAATATGGAACATTTCTGGGATCTTTTATTTCAGCTCATGAAACACTTTACATGTTGTGTTTATAATTTTGTTCAGTATATTTTAACCTGAATTGTTGTGTTATACAGGGTTTTTCGGGATTTTTCGGGATAAGAGACTTATAAGAGAATAAAGGTTAAATAAATGTTTTACAGTTTTTTTACAATCATTTTGCTACTATTTTCAGAACCTTGATGTCATTTTTCAAAACTCTAGACACAAAACTCAAAACGGTTATCACTTGTAACACAGACAATAATTAGCTATGAAATAGAAAAGAAAAGACAGTACTGTAAAACATCAAATGCAGTGTTCCTCAACTTGCTTGCTTGTTCTGTAAGAAACAAAACAGGAGTGATTACTGTACTTCTACATTGTCATCAACTCTGTGTTGTGGATTTGGCCACAGGTTCTCATCTACATCACAATGGATGTTTTCATTAGCCAAACATCTTGGAAAAAACCTTTGGGCATGGCGAATCCAGGCCTGACACGTCTGCTGTGATGTCATTGCAGGCGTCATCCATGGCCTGGAGAAGAGTGACTTGTTCATGAGGGTGCCTATCATGAACCTTCCATCTCCATGCAGAGAAAAATTCCTTAATCGGGTTAAGGAAGGGAGAGTATGGGGGTAAATACAGGGTGGTAAATTGTGCATGGGCCTGAAACCATGCTTGCACCACATGAGCATGATGGAACCTGACATTGTCCCACACAATGACATAGGTCACACCTTCAGCTCTACAAACCTGATCGAGCTCATCAAGAAAGGTGACAAGGAGAGCTGCATTATATGGTCCAATATGAGGTCTGCGTCCCACCACACCATCTTCTGATATAGCCGCCCACATGGTAATGTTGGCCCCACGTTGTCCAGGTACTTGGATGGTTGCCCGCTGGCCAATGAAATTCCGACCTCTCCTCCTTGTCTTGGCCAGATTAAAACCTGCCTCATCCAAATATATGAATTTGTGATGGTCGTCATCAGCATCCAGCTCCATCACCCTCTAAAAATGCATTTTGGAAAGAGATTTAGAGATTACTGTACAATGTAGAATTTTGGGAATGTTTTTAAAACAGCCATCTTGAAACTGAACTTACCTGAACATACTCAGTCCTCATTTGCTTCACTCTGTCTGCATTTCTTTCGAAAGGCACACGGTATAGTTGTTTTATAGATACCTGGTGCCTTTTCAGTATGCGTGCAATAGTCGGAAAACTTATGGATCCCACATTGTTGAACATGTCTTCATTGTCCAAGATATGCTGGCGAATTTCTGTAAGGCGAATATCATTTCTGTCCCGAACCAAATGGACCACAGCCTGCTCTTGTTGGTCAGTTAGAGTTTTGCCTCTGACTCCACTATTTGGCCTGGTCACAATTCTACAGGGAACATTAGAGTAAGAAGACACTTGGTCACATCACCTATTATGTGATACACATTGGTATGCAGTCATTTGACTATTGAGAGTAGCATAATGTTTAGTGCTGATAACTTACCGGTTCTCATTGCGGAAAGTTCAGATTTTTGAGGCCACGGTTGACCTTCTGAGGTTTGGTTGTATCAATGTAGCCGCCTCAGTCATTGTCATGCCATGATTTATGACATGGTCTACAACTATTGCCCAAATTTCATTGGACACTCTATGCTGTTGCTGCCGCTGTCTTGGTCCGTGGCCTTGTCCTCTACCACGTTCCCCCACACCTCTCAAACGAGGCCCACGACCACCTCTCAGAAGGGGTGCCTGTCCCCTGCCATTCCTTTGACCAACACGTCTTCCTCGTCTTCCTCCCACCACTGCTTGACCTCCATTGTGACCTGGATCACCTGCTGGCTCCATGTTACGTATCACTATGCTCTTGCAATTGGATCCCAATCAACTCTTTATATACTCATTCCACAATGTGCACTCAATCATCAGTAACGAGTTGTCAGAATTGGACAAGGAATTACAAGGGCCTGCATCTATACAGTGCAGTACTGTCAATACTGTAAATAGTCTGAAAAGGTGGTACAGTATTTGGGACCATAGACACAGTGTCTGATGAAGCATTATGATAAAATATTAGGCTACATCCATGGATATTGTAGTCTAATTGGTTCATGCTCCACGCTAATTGGTGACAATGAATCTCGTTATCTTGAAACTTTCATGATTTACTGTAAACATGGAAGATTGTTTGTCTGTTTCCATACAACTATGCATTAAGAGTAATGCAACAGTTACTTATCATTTTGAGCAGTTGTATCAATTGATAGTTAGATCAATGTAAGGAAATGAATAGACACTCATTTGAAATGTAATGTGTGAATTGCCTTTTGAAATAGTAGTACTTTGATGTGCATTTTGATCAATGGTTGTGAGTTTTGTGTCTAGAGTTGTGAAGAATGACATCAAGGTTCTGAAAATAGTAACAAAGTGATTGTCAAAAACTGTAAAAATTCACTGCTGAAATAAAGAGAAAAAGTTGCAATAAAGGGAAAAGCAAATTGATACTTTTGATGAACCTTCTATTACAGAAGAGAATATGAATTGTAGTCATCTTAAATATTCCCATTATGCTGGCATTTGAGACAAAGGAATATATCCATTTCATTGGAACATTTGGGGTGACAGAAAATACCTTATGGAGCAATCAAATACACTGAGCAAATATCATATTCCTTTATTATTCAGAGGAAAATGTGACCTTGTTTTAAAACATATATTCCCTCAGTTAGTCGGAGTCTCAGTCTGTGTCCAAAATGATAACCTATTTAGTGCACTGCTCTGGTCAAAAGTAGTGCCCTACTATATGAACAGGCTGGCACAGCATGCAGGAACGTCAGTAATATTATGAAAGCATCCACTCTGACTTCCCAGAGTGCACAGCGTGATGACCGATACAATTCCATTACAGCTAAATGTAAATACCGTCTCATTGGCCTTCCAAATAAAAACCACCTGCCTGGGGTCCTGAGAACCACAGAGGCTGTCCATCCACCCTTCCTGAACAAAAGAGAAAAGCTTAGAGACATTCATTTTTCCTTTGGTTTGTTCTTTTCACCTCACTTCCTTTCTGTGTGTCTGTTGGTATGTGAGTCTCACTGTGTGTTTCATTGTGTGTCTGTTGGTATGTGAGTCTCACTGTGTGTTTCATTGTGTGTCTGTTGGTATGTGAGTCTCACTGTGTGTTTCATTGTGTGTCTGTTGGTATGTGAGTCTCACTGTGTGTTTCATTGTGTGTCTGTTGGTATGTGAGTCTCACTGTGTGTTTCATTGTGTGTCTGTTGGTATGTGAGTCTCACTGTGTGTTTCATTGTGTGTCTGTTGGTATGTGAGTCTCACTGTGTGTTTCATTGTGTGTCTGTTGGTATGTGAGTCTCACTGTGTGTTTCATTGTGTGTCTGTTGGTATGTGAGTCTCACTGTGTGTTTCATTGTGTGTCTTGCTGTGTAGAAGAAGAGGAGAGAAGCCCTTTACACCCCTACACCCATTGTGTGTGTATGGTGTGTGTGTCTACAGTGTGTGTGTGTCTACAGTGTATGTGTCTACAGTGTGTGTGTGTCTACAGTGTATGTGTCTACAGTGTGTGTGTGTGTCTACAGTGTGTGTGTGTGTGTGTGTGTGTGTATGGTGTGTGTGTCTACAGTGTGTGTGTGTGTATGGTGTGTGTGTCTACAGTGTGTGTGTGTGTATGGTGTGTGTGTCTACAGTGTGTGTGTGTGTGTATGGTGTGTGTGTCTACAGTGTGTGTGTGTGTGTATGGTGTGTGTGTCTACAGTGTGTGTGTGTCTACAGTGTATGTGTCTACAGTGTGTGTGTGTGTCTACAGTGTGTGTGTGTGTGTGTGTGTGTGTGTGTGTGTGTATGGTGTGTGTGTCTACAGTGTGTGTGTGTGTATGGTGTGTGTGTCTACAGTGTGTGTGTGTGTATGGTGTGTGTGTCTACAGTGTGTGTGTGTGTATGGTGTGTGTGTCTACAGTGTGTGTGTGTGTATGGTGTGTGTGTCTACAGTGTGTGTGTGTGTGTATGGTGTGTGTGTCTACAGTGTGTGTGTGTGTGTATGGTGTGTGTGTCTACAGTGTGTGTGTGTCTACAGTTTATGTGTCTACAGTGTGTGTGTGTGTCTACAGTGTGTGTGTGTGTGTGTGTGTGTGTGTGTGTGTGTGTGTGTGTATGGTGTGTGTGTCTACAGTGTGTGTGTGTGTATGGTGTGTGTGTCTACAGTGTGTGTGTGTGTGTATGGTGTGTGTGTCTACAGTGTGTGTGTGTGTATGGTGTGTGTGTCTACAGTGTGTGTGTGTGTGTATGGTGTGTGTGTCTACAGTGAGTGTGTGTGTATGGTGTGTGTGTCTACAGTGTGTGTGTGTGTGTGTGTGTGTGTGTGTGTGTGTGTGTGTGTGTGTGTGTGTGTGTATGGTGTGTGTGTCTACAGTGTGTGTGTGTGTATGGTGTGTGTGTCTACAGTGTGTGTGTGTGTGTATGGTGTGTGTGTCTACAGTGTGTGTGTGTGTATGGTGTGTGTGTCTACAGTGTGTGTGTGTGTGTATGGTGTGTGTGTCTACAGTGAGTGTGTGTGTATGGTGTGTGTGTCTACAGTGTGTGTGTGTGTGTGTGTGTGTGTGTGTGTGTGTGTGTGTGTGTGTGTGTGTGTGTGTGTGTGTGTGTGTGTGTGTGTGTGTGTGTGTGTGTGTGTGTGTGTGTGTGTGTGTGTGTGTGTATGGTGTGTGTGTGTACAGTGTGTGTGTATATGTATGTTTACGGTGTGTGTGTGTGTGTGTGTGTGTGTGTGTGTGTGTGTGTGTATGGTGTGTGTGTCTACAGTGTGTGTGTGTGTGTGTGTGTGTGTGTGTGTGTGTGTGTGTATGGTGTGTGTGTGTACGGTGTGTGTGTATATGTATGTTTACGGTGTGTGTGTGTGTGTGTGTGTGTGTGTGTGTGTGTGTGTGTGTGTGTGTGTGTGTGTGTATGGTGTGTGTACAGGTGACTCATCTCTACTCACCCAGACCAACTGTCAAACAGTTCTGGTTCAGAACAAGGAATCCTCAACATTTATCAATCTACAGGATATACAGTTGAAGTCGGAAGTTTACATACAAGCCAAATACATTTAAACTCAGTTTACATACACCTTAGCCAAATACATTTAAACTCAGTTTACATACATCTTAGCCAAATACATTTAAACTCAGTTTTTCACAATTCCTGACATTTAATCATAGTAAAAATTCCCTGTCTTAGGTCAGTTAGGATCACCACTTTATTTTAAGAATGTGAAATGTCAGAATAATAGTAGAGAGAATGATTTATTTCAGCTTTTATTTCTTTCATCACATTCCCAGTGAGTCAGAAGTTTACATACACTCAATTAGTATTTGGTAGCATTGCCTTTAAATTGTTTAACTTGGGTCAAACGTTTCAGGTAGCCTTCCAAAAGCTTCCTACAATAAGTTGGGTGAATTTTGGCCCATTCCTCCTGACAGAACTGTTGTAACTGAGTCAGGTTTGTAGGCCTCCTTGCTCGCACACGCTTTTTCAGTTCTGCCCACAAATTTTCTATAGGCTTGAGGTCAGGGCTTTGTGATGGCCACTCCAATACCTTGACTTTGTTGTCCTTAAGCCATTTTTCCACAACTTTGGAAGTATGCTTGGGGTCATTGTCCATTTGGAAGACCCATTTGAGACCAAGCTTTAACTTCCTGACTGATGTCTTGAGATGTTGCTTCAATATATCCACATAACTTTCCTTCCTCATAATACCATCTATTTTGTGAAGTGCACCAGTACCTCCTGCAGCAAAGCACCCCCACAACATGATGCTGTCACCCCGTGCTTCACGGTTGGGATGGTGTTCTTCGGCTTGCAAACCTCCCCCTTTTTCCTCCAAACATAACGATGGTCATTATGGCCAAACAGTTCTATTTTTGTTTCATCAGACCAGAGGACATTCCTCCAAAAAGTATGATCTTTGTCCCCATGTGCAGTTGCAAAACGTAGTCTGGCTTTTTTATGGTGTTTTTGGAGCAGTGGCTTCTTCCTTGCTGAGCGGCCTTTCAGGTTATGTTGATATAGGACTTGTTTTACTGTGGATATAGATACTTTTGTACCTGTTTCCTCCAGCATCTTCACAAGGTCCTTTGCAGTTGTTCTGGGATTGATTTGCACTTTTCGCACCAAAGTACGTTAATCTCTAGGAGACAGAACGTGTCTCCTTCCTGAGCGGTATGATGGCTGCGTGGTCCCATGGTGTTTATACTTGCATACTATTGTTTGTACAGATGAACGTTATAAGTGAAATAATCTGTCTGTAAACAATTGTTGGAAGAATTACTTGTGTCATGCACAAAGTAGATGTCCTAACCGACTTGCCAAAACTATAGTTTGTTAACATGAAACCTGTGGAGTGTTTGAAAAATGAGTTGTAATGACTTCAACCTAAGTGTATGTAAACTTCCGACTTCAATTGTATATATACAGTATATGGCCACCCAAGTCTTCAGGCAGATCCTTCTGACTTCCCTCAGCTGCTAAAACACCTACAACCCTCACCTCATATCAGACATATGATAAGCTACCATGTATACTCTCATTTTCAGCTCTAATCAATTCATGCTAACTTTAATGAACCAAATATCAATAGTTGTAGTGCTAGAAATGCTACACTAGACGGTGCTGCTATTGGTAATGACATGTGACAAGCACATCCATGTTCTGTTCTGTGGCCTCTTCCTGTCTCCTTCTCAGAGAATCCCCATGCTCTCTGTTTGTTGTGTTAAGTCCAGATGGTTTTATTCCACTCTCTAAAATTGCAGAGTAAGATAGTGTGTGTGTGTGTGTGTGTGTGTGTGTGTGTGGGGGGGGGTATGATCTCTTTTTCTCTCTGGTCTCAAGTAGATTTTCTGACCGTTGGGCCCCTGACTAGTGCTGGATGCTCCGGCGGTGGGTGTGGCTTTTCTGGGCGGCTGTCACACAGATATCCAGTAAGCCCTGTCTCCTACAGCCCTGTCCCCTACAGCCCTGTCCCATACAGCCCTGTCACCTACAGCCCTGTCCCCTACAGCACTGTCACCTATAGCCTCAGACTCCTGAGGGCCAAGAAGAGAGGAGGGATTAGCACCAGTAATGCGTAATATCCCACCACATCATTTCAATGTGGAAATGTGGGTCATATTTGGTTGAGACGTTGACCAATGAGACTTCATGTTTTATTTATTGTCACAACCACCGTATAAAGTAGAATGTGTTGTTCTACAGGGTCAGCCATAGTAGTGGCTTGCTCAAGGGCACATCGATAGATGTTTCAACCTTTTTATTCACCCACTCAAAAAGAAACCCAGACGTTTGTTGAATTTTTGGTTTAACTAATAAACTTTAATTTGATTTTGATTTTATTTAAAAGCTCAACAAAGATCAGATGAAGAGTTAACAGGCGATAGCTGGAGGTGTAACTGCTATCAAATCAGAACGGCTGCTCCTGTGGTCATCGTCACAAAGACACACCCACTCGTGTTCGAAGTTCAGAGCGAGAAATAATGACAAACATTTAACAAAATAATGAGGATTTCTATCAGACTAATGGAGGTGTAGATTACATCTCATGTTCCAGCGTTCAAACTTGTAAACAAGGCTGAATGGTATTTCTCTTAATACGACTCACGTGCAGCCAACGTGCAGCCAATGTCGATGTCCGTATTAGGTATCTAACGCAGTTCCACCTCAGACACCGTCAAATCAACCACTAGTCAGGTGTCGGCTAGCTTCAAATGGGAATACAATGTCAGATATTTTGTATTTATACAACAATTGAATGTGTTATCGCTGTACTTTATCTAATAGCACAACAAAACCTGGATTGCAGTTGAGATTACATTAAAAGTACATAGTGCAAGTGATCAATGCTTTTTGAGGGCTGGCCAGGCCACTATGTATGAGGTATGGTAGGGCTGGCCAGGCCACTATGTATGAGGTATGGTAGGGCTGGCCAGGCCACTATGTATGAGGTATGGTAGGGCTGGCCAGGCCACTATGTATGAGGTATGGTAGGGCTGGCCAGGCCCCTATGTATGAGGTATGGTAGGGCTGGCCAGGCCACTATGTATGAGGTATGGTAGGGCTGGCCAGGCCACTATGTATGAGGTATGGTAGGGCTGGCCAGGCCACTATGTATGAGGTATGGTAGGGCTGGCCAGGCCACTATGTATGAGGTATGGTAGGGCTGGCCAGGCCCCTATGTATGAGGTATGGTAGGGCTGGCCAGGCCACTATGTATGAGGTATGGTAGGGCTGGCCAGGCCACTATGTATGAGGTATGGTAGGGCTGGCCAGGCCAGGCCACTATGTATGAGGTATGGTAGGGCTGGCCAGGCCACTATGTATAGCGAATGAACGGCTCGTACCTGGCTGACCTCACTGCAAGTAATGCACACCAGGTGAAATGCAGAGAGAAAGAACGAGCAGGAAGAAATATAAGTACAGAAGACAAAAGAAAGGAGTGGTGGTTCTCTTGTCCTACAGACCCTGGAACTAAGTGAGTGGAGGTAAGCATTTGATTTCATTGTTTTCTCCAGAGTCCTGTTCTCACCCTGAAGCAGCTGGTGTGTGTAGAGCCCTGGTATATCAGGCGGGACACTCACTGTACATTAATAAACACATCAGGTACATTTAGGCATATTGGAACCGACCAGCTCTTGAAAGAGACGTGCCCTGTTCTTCTCTCGTCCTTCTTAATACACCAAATACACACTCTTACCCTAACCCTAACCCTAACCCAAATACACCAAATACACACTCTAACCCTAACCCTAACCCAAATACACCAAATACACACTCTTACCCTAACCCTAACCCAAATACACCAAATACACACTCTTACCCTAACCCTAACCCAAATACACCAAATACACACTCTCTCTCTCTCCCACTCTCTCTCTCTCTCCCACTCTCTCTCTCTCTCTCTCTCCCACTCACTCTCTTTCTCTCTCCCACTCACTCTCTCTCTCTCTCCCACTCACTCTCTCTCTCTCTCTCTCTCTCCCACTCACTCTCTCTCTCTCCCACTCACTCTCTCTCTCTCTCCCACTCACTCTCTCTCCCACTCACTCTCTCTCTCTCTCCCACTCACTCTCTCTCTCTCTCCCACTCACTCTCTCTCTCTCTCCCACTCACTCTCTCTCTCTCCCACTCACTCTCTCTCTCTCCCACTCACTCTCTCTCTCTCTCCTACTCACTCTCTCTCTCCCACTCACTCTCTCTCTCCCACTCACTCTCTCTCTCTCACCCACTCACTCTCCCCCCTCTCTCTACACGATCAACATGCCCCCATTTGTCTGTCTTCAGGGTTTATTTGTTCAGGTGAGCGTAGTGAAGTGAATGTATCGGCTTCTCAGTTTGAGGCCTAATTATGTCTAGAACCTGCTGCTTTCATCTTGCTCTGCATGACATGGCGTATCCTGCTGCCACATCGCTCAGGGCCTGGTTTTAAGGTGAATACCTGGAGGCAGGGCACGAGGAGCACTAGCAGCACACCCATGGCAGGAAGTCAGGTCCTGTGGCCTAATCATGGGCCCACCACAGGCATCAAAGAGAGGGTAAACCTGTAGCTATAGGATCATGTACTGTAGACCTAATAGAAAGCTTTAGTCTAGCCACTGTCTCACTTTAGCCCTATCTGACCAGCATCCGTTCTGACCAGCCAACACATTTACCACCTAGGCCAGGGTTCCCAAACTCTGTCCTGGGGCCCGTTTGGGTGTTGCCATAGCACTACACAGCTGTTTCAAATAAACAACTTACCATCAATCTTTGATTCTTTGAACAAGCTGTGTAGTGCTAGAGCAAAAAACTAAAGATGCACCCAGGAGGGGCTCAGGACCCAGTTTGGGAACCCTGGCCTGGGCTACTTTATGTATCACAATGATTATGTCTGTGGGGTGAGTAAAACAACTACGGTAAATCTTAACAGGCATTGAATAAGTAGTGCTAATGTTTTTGTTATAGCCCAGTATCCAGAGAATATGCATAGAGTCCATGTGTTCTCTCCATATTTATGCAACTTGTCTTGTAGCCTATTCCTTGTCTTAACAAAAAATATATATATATATATGGTATTGATTCACCAGCGACTATCAAAGCAATATCATATGGACCTTGAACAAATCAAGCATGAGCCGCACTGCTTGAATAATGGGTCTACCTCAGTCAGTATGCAAAACATTTTTAGATTGGTAAGTTAGTCTAGCGGCCAGCAACCTAAACCTGGTCAAATTACTTATGGTTACTGATAATCATGGTCGAATTACCGACCATGGGCTCCCATTGATTTTGTTACTCACTCTCACTCAGATATCCTTTTAAAAACTGCTAACATTTCCCTCAACCCTATGGTAAAATGTGCAGAGTTGCAGGAAATAAACTATATATTTTTCTCTCCACTGTTAAGAGGTGGAATGCTAAACATGTTTTACTCGCAAGGTGAGGGAAACACAATTGTTGGGGGATTGTTGGGGGATTGTTGTTGTTGGGGGATTGTTGGGGGATTGTTGGTGGATTGTTGGTGGATTGTTGGTGGATTGTTGGTGGATTGTTGGTGGATTGTTGGGGGATTGTTGGGGGATTGTTGGTGGATTGTTGGTGGATTGTTGGGGGATTGTTGGGGGATTGTTGGTGGATTGTTGGGGGATTGTTGTTGTTGGGGGATTGTTGTTGTTGGGGGATTGTTGGGGGATTGTTGGGGGATTGTTGGGGGATTGTTGGGGGATTGTTGTTGTTGGTGGATTGTTGGGGGATTGTTGGGGGATAGTTGGGGGATTGTTGGTGGATTGTTGTTGTTGGTGGATTGTTGGGGGATTGTTGGGGGATTGTTGGGGGATTGTTGGGGGATTGTTGGGGGATTGTTGGTGGATTGTTGGTGGATTGTTGGGGGATTGTTGTTGTTGGTGGATTGTTGGGGGATTGTTGGTGGATTGTTGGTGGATTGTTGTTGTTGTTGGGGGATTGTTGGGGGATTGTTGGGGGATTGTTGGTGGATTGTTGGGGGATTGTTGGGGGATTGTTGGAGGATTGTTGGGGGATTGTTGGGGGATTGTTGGGGGATTGTTGGTGGATTGTTGGGGGATTGTTGGTGGATTGTTGGTGGATTGTTGTTGTTGGTGGATTGTTGGGGGATTGTTGGTGGATTGTTGAGGGATTGTTGTTGTTGGGGGATTGTTGGGGGATTGTTGGGGGATTGTTGGAGGATTGTTGGTGGATTGTTGGGGGATTGTTGGGGGATTGTTGGGGGATTGTTGTTGTTGGTGGATTGTTGGTGGATTGTTGTTGTTGGTGGATTGTTGGTGGATTGTTGGGGGATTGTTGTTGTTGGGGGATTGTTGTTGTTGGGGGATTGTTGGGGGATTGTTGTTGTTGGGGGATTGTTGTTGTTGGTGGATTGTTGGTGGATTGTTGGGGGATTGTTGGTGGATTGTTGTTGTTGTTGGGGGATTGTTGGGGGATTGTTGGGGGATTGTTGGTGGATTGTTGGTGGATTGTTGGGGGATTGTTGTTGTTGGTGGATTGTTGGTGGATTGTTGGGGGATTGTTGTTGTTGGTGGATTGTTGGTGGATTGTTGTTGTTGGTGGATTGTTGGTGGATTGTTGGGGGATTGTTGTTGTTGGTGGATTGTTGGTGGATTGTTGGTGGATTGTTGGGGGATTGTTGGTGGATTGTTGGGGGATTGTTGTTGTTGGTGGATTGTTGGGGGATTGTTGGTGGATTGTTGTTGTTGTTGGGGGATTGTTGTTGTTGGGGGATTGTTGGTGGATTGTTGGGGGATTGTTGGTGGATTGTTGGTGGATTGTTGGTGGATTGTTGGTGGATTGTTGGAGGATTGTTGGTGGATTGTTGTTGTTGTTGGGGGATTGTTGGGGGATTGTTGGTGGATTGTTGGTGGATTGTTGGAGGATTGTTGGTGGATTGTTGTTGTTGGTGGATTGTTGGGGGATTGTTGGAGGATTGTTGGGGGATTGTTGGTGGATTGTTGGGGGATTGTTGGGGGATTGTTGTTGTTGGTGGATTGTTGGTGGATTGTTGGGGGATTGTTGGTGGATTGTTGGGGGATTGTTGGTGGATTGTTGGTGGATTGTTGGTGGATTGTTGGTGGATTGTTGGTGGATTGTTGGGGGATTGTTGGGGGATTGTTGGGGGATTGTTGGTGGATTGTTGGGGGATTGTTGGTGGATTGTTGGTGGATTGTTGGTGGATTGTTGGGGGATTGTTGGTGGATTGTTGGTGGATTGTTGGGGGATTGTTGGGGGATTGTTGGGGGATTGTTGGTGGATTGTTGGGGGATTGTTGGGGGATTGTTGGTGGATTGTTGGTGGATTGTTGGGGGATTGTTGGTGGATTGTTGGGGGATTGTTGGTGGATTGTTGGGGGATTGTTGGTGGATTGTTGGGGGATTGTTGGGGGATTGTTGGTGGATTGTTGGTGGATTGTTGGTGGATTGTTGGGGGATTGTTGGGGGATTGTTGGGGGATTGTTGTTGTTGGTGGATTGTTGGTGGATTGTTGGGGGATTGTTGGTGGATTGTTGTTGTTGTTGGGGGATTGTTGGGGGATTGTTGGGGGATTGTTGGGGGATTGTTGGGGGATTGTTGTTGTTGGTGGATTGTTGGTGGATTGTTGGGGGATTGTTGGTGGATTGTTGTTGTTGTTGGGGGATTGTTGGGGGATTGTTGGGGGATTGTTGGGGGATTGTTGGGGGATTGTTGTTGTTGGTGGATTGTTGGTGGATTGTTGGGGGATTGTTGGGGGATTGTTGGGGGATTGTTGGGGGATTGTTGTTGTTGGTGGATTGTTGGTGGATTGTTGGGGGATTGTTGGGGGATTGTTGGTGGATTGTTGGGGGATTGTTGTGGGATTGTTGGTGGATTGTTGGTGGATTGTTGGGGGATTGTTGGGGGATTGTTGGGGGATTGTTGGGGGATTGTTGGTGGATTGTTGTTGTTGTTGGGGGATTGTTGTTGTTGGGGGATTGTTGGTGGATTGTTGGGGGATTGTTGGTGGATTGTTGGTGGATTGTTGGTGGATTGTTGGGGGATTGTTGGTGGATTGTTGGTGGATTGTTGGAGGATTGTTGGTGGATTGTTGTTGTTGTTGGGGGATTGTTGTTGTTGGGGGATTGTTGGTGGATTGTTGGTGGATTGTTGGGGGATTGTTGGTGGATTGTTGTTGTTGTTGGGGGATTGTTGTTGTTGGGGGATTGTTGGTGGATTGTTGGGGGATTGTTGGTGGATTGTTGGTGGATTGTTGGTGGATTGTTGGTGGATTGTTGGTGGATTGTTGGAGGATTGTTGGTGGATTGTTGTTGTTGGTGGATTGTTGGGGGATTGTTGGAGGATTGTTGGGGGATTGTTGGTGGATTGTTGGTGGATTGTTGTTGTTGGGGGATTGTTGGGGGATTGTTGGTGGATTGTTGGTGGATTGTTGGGGGATTGTTGTTGTTGGTGGATTGTTGGTGGATTGTTGGTGGATTGTTGGTGGATTGTTGGTGGATTGTTGTTGTTGGGGGATTGTTGGTGGATTGTTGGTGGATTGTTGGTGGATTGTTGGTGGATTGTTGTTGTTGGGGGATTGTTGGTGGATTGTTGGTGGATTGTTGGTGGATTGTTGTTGTTGGTGGATTGTTGGTGGATTGTTGGGGGATTGTTGGTGGATTGTTGGGGGATTGTTGGTGGATTGTTGGTGGATTGTTGGTGGATTGTTGGTGGATTGTTGGGGGATTGTTGGGGGATTGTTGGGGGATTGTTGGTGGATTGTTGGTGGATTGTTGTTGTTGGGGGATTGTTGGGGGATTGTTGGGGGATTGTTGGTGGATTGTTGTTGTTGGGGGATTGTTGGTGGATTGTTGGTGGATTGTTGTTGTTGGGGGATTGTTGGTGGATTGTTGGGGGATTGTTGGTGGATTGTTGGGGGATTGTTGGTGGATTGTTGGTGGATTGTTGTTGTTGGGGGATTGTTGGGGGATTGTTGGTGGATTGTTGTTGTTGGTGGATTGTTGGTGGATTGTTGGGGGATTGTTGGGGGATTGTTGGTGGATTGTTGGGGGATTGTTGGTGGATTGTTGGTGGATTGTTGGGGGATTGTTGGTGGATTGTTGGGGGATTGTTGGGGGATTGTTGGTGGATTGTTGGGGGATTGTTGGTGGATTGTTGGGGGATTGTTGGTGGATTGTTGGTGGATTGTTGGGGGATTGTTGGTGGATTGTTGGGGGATTGTTGGTGGATTGTTGGTGGATTGTTGTTGTTGGGGGATTGTTGGTGGATTGTTGGGGGATTGTTGTTGTTGGGGGATTGTTGGTGGATTGTTGGGGGATTGTTGGGGGATTGTTGGTGGATTGTTGGGGGATTGTTGGTGGATTGTTGGTGGATTGTTGGTGGATTGTTGGTGGATTGTTGGGGGATTGTTGGTGGATTGTTGGTGGATTGTTGTTGTTGGGGGATTGTTGGTGGATTTTTGGGGGATTGTTGTTGTTGGTGGATTGTTGGTGGATTGTTGGGGGATTGTTGGGGGATTGTTGGGGGATTGTTGGTGGATTGTTGGGGGATTGTTGGTGGATTGTTGGTGGATTGTTGTTGTTGGGGGATTGTTGGTGGATTGTTGGGGGATTGTTGGGGGATTGTTGGGGGATTGTTGGGGGATTGTTGTTGTTGGGGGATTGTTGGGGGATTGTTGGGGGATTGTTGTTGTTGGGGGATTGTTGGGGGATTGTTGTTGTTGGGGGATTGTTGTTGTTGGTGGATTGTTGGTGGATTGTTGTTGTTGGGGGATTGTTGTTGTTGGGGGATTGTTGGGGGATTGTTGTTGTTGGGGGATTGTTGTTGTTGGTGGATTGTTGGTGGATTGTTGGGGGATTGTTGGAGGATTGTTGGGGGATTGTTGGTGGATTGTTGTTGTTGGGGGATTGTTGGGGGATTGTTGTTGTTGGGGGATTGTTGTTGTTGGGGGATTGTTGGTGGATTGTTGTTGTTGGTGGATTGTTGGTGGATTGTTGGGGGATTGTTGTTGTTGGGGGATTGTTGGTGGATTGTTGGGGGATTGTTGGGGGATTGTTGGGGGATTGTTGGGGGATTGTTGGTGGATTGTTGGGGGATTGTTGGGGGATTGTTGGTGGATTGTTGGGGGATTGTTGTTGTTGGTGGATTGTTGGTGGATTGTTGGGGGATTGTTGGGGGATTGTTGTTGTTGGGGGATTGTTGGGGGATTGTTGTTGTTGGGGGATTGTTGGGGGATTGTTGTTGTTGGGGGATTGTTGTTGTTGGTGGATTGTTGGTGGATTGTTGGGGGATTGTTGGAGGATTGTTGGGGGATTGTTGGTGGATTGTTGTTGTTGGGGGATTGTTGGGGGATTGTTGTTGTTGGGGGATTGTTGGGGGATTGTTGGTGGATTGTTGGAGGATTGTTGGGGGATTGTTGGTGGATTGTTGTTGTTGGTGGATTGTTGGTGGATTGTTGGGGGATTGTTGGGGGATTGTTGGAGGATTGTTGGGGGATTGTTGGTGGATTGTTGGGGGATTGTTGGAGGATTGTTGGGGGATTGTTGGTGGATTGTTGGGGGATTGTTGGGGGATTGTTGGTGGATTGTTGGGGGATTGTTGGGGGATTGTTGGGGGATTGTTGTTGTTGGGGGATTGTTGGGGGATTGTTGGGGGATTGTTGTTGTTGGGGGATTGTTGTTGTTGGTGGATTGTTGGTGGATTGTTGGGGGATTGTTGGAGGATTGTTGGGGGATTGTTGGTGGATTGTTGGGGGATTGTTGGGGGATTGTTGGTGGATTGTTGGGGGATTGTTGGTGGATTGTTGGGGGATTGTTGGGGGATTGTTGGGGGATTGTTGGGGGATTGTTGTTGTTGGGGGATTGTTGGGGGATTGTTGGGGGATTGTTGGGGGATTGTTGGGGGATTGTTGTTGTTGGGGGATTGTTGGGGGATTGTTGGGGGATTGTTGGGGGATTGTTGGGGGATTGTTGTGGGATTGTTGGGGGATTGTTGGGGGATTGTTGGGGGATTGTTGGTGGATTGTTGGGGGATTGTTGGTGGATTGTTGGGGGATTGTTGGTGGATTGTTGGTGGATTGTTGGTGGATTGTTGGTGGATTGTTGGTGGATTGTTGGGGGATTGTTGGGGGATTGTTGGGGGATTGTTGGTGGATTGTTGGGGGATTGTTGGTGGATTGTTGGTGGATTGTTGGGGGATTGTTGGGGGATTGTTGGTGGATTGTTGGGGGATTGTTGTTGTTGGGGGATTGTTGGGGGATTGTTGTTGTTGGGGGATTGTTGGGGGATTGTTGGGGGATTGTTGGTGGATTGTTGGGGGATTGTTGGGGGATTGTTGGGGGATTGTTGTTGTTGGGGGATTGTTGGGGGATTGTTGGGGGATTGTTGTTGTTGGGGGATTGTTGGTGGATTGTTGTTGTTGGATGATTGTTGGGGGATTGTTGGTGGATTGTTGGGGGATTGTTGGTGGATTGTTGGTGGATTGTTGGTGGATTGTTGGTGGATTGTTGGTGGATTGTTGGAGGATTGTTGGGGGATTGTTGGGGGATTGTTGGTGGATTGTTGGGGGATTGTTGGGGGATTGTTGGTGGATTGTTGGGGGATTGTTGGTGGATTGTTGGGGGATTGTTGGGGGATTGTTGTGGGATTGTTGGTGGATTGTTGGGGGATTGTTGTTGTTGGGGGATTGTTGGGGGATTGTTGGGGGATTGTTGGGGGATTGTTGTTGTTGGGGGATTGTTGGTGGATTGTTGGTGGATTTTTGTTGTTGGGGGATTGTTGGGGGATTGTTGGGGGATTGTTGGGGGATTGTTGTTGTTGGTGGATTGTTGGGGGATTGTTGGGGGATTGTTGGGGGATTGTTGGGGGATTGTTGGGGGATTGTTGTTGTTGGGGGATTGTTGTGGGATTGTTGGTGGATTGTTGGGGGATTGTTGTTGTTGGGGGATTGTTGGGGGATTGTTGGGGGATTGTTGGTGGATTGTTGGGGGATTGTTGTTGTTGGGGGATTGTTGGGGGATTGTTGGGGGATTGTTGTTGTTGGGGGATTGTTGGGGGATTGTTGGGGGATTGTTGTTGTTGGGGGATTGTTGGGGGATTGTTGGGGGATTGTTGGGGGATTGTTGGGGGATTGTTGTGGGATTGTTGGGGGATTGTTGGGGGATTGTTGTGGGATTGTTGGGGGATTGTTGGGGGATTGTTGATGGATTGTTGGGGGATTGTTGTGGGATTGTTGGGGGATTGTTGTTGTTGGGGGATTGTTGGGGGATTGTTGGGGGATTGTTGGGGGATTGTTGGGGGATTGTTGGTGGATTGTTGGTGGATTGTTGGGGGATTGTTGGTGGATTGTTGGGGGATTGTTGGGGGATTGTTGGTGGATTGTTGGGGGATTGTTGGGGGATTGTTGGTGGATTGTTGGGAGATTGTTGTGGGATTGTTGGGGGATTGTTGGGGGATTGTTGGGGGATTGTTGTGGGATTGTTGGGGGATTGTTGGGGGATTGTTGGTGGATTGTTGGGGGATTGTTGGTGGATTGTTGTTGTTGGGGGATTGTTGGGGGATTGTTGGGGGATTGTTGGTGGATTGTTGGGGGATTGTTGGTGGATTGTTGTTGTTGGGGGATTGTTGGGGGATTGTTGGGGGATTGTTGGTGGATTGTTGGTGGATTGTTGGTGGATTGTTGGGGGATTGTTGGTGGATTGTTGGTGGATTGTTGGTGGATTGTTGGGGGATTGTTGTGGGATTGTTGGGGGATTGTTGTTGTTGGGGGATTGTTGGGGGATTGTTGGTGGATTGTTGTTGTTGGGGGATTGTTGTGGGATTGTTGGGGGATTGTTGTTGTTGGTGGATTGTAGGGGGATTGTTGGTGGATTGTTGGTGGATTGTTGGTGGATTGTTGGGGGATTGTTGGTGGATTGTTGTTGTTGGGGGATTGTTGGGGGATTGTTGTGGGATTGTTGGTGGATTGTTGTTGTTGGGGGATTGTTGGGGGATTGTTGTGGGATTGTTGGGGGATTGTTGTTGTTGGTGGATTGTTGGGGGATTGTTGGTGGATTGTTGGTGGATTGTTGGTGGATTGTTGGGGGATTGTTGGTGGATTGTTGTTGTTGGGGGATTGTTGGGGGATTGTTGTGGGATTGTTGGTGGATTGTTGGGGGATTGTTGGTGGATTGTTGGGGGATTGTTGGGGGATTGTTGGGGGATTGTTGGTGGATTGTTGGGGGATTGTTGGGGGATTGTTGGGGGATTGTTGGGGGATTGTTGGTGGATTGTTGTTGTTGGGGGATTGTTGGGGGATTGTTGGGGGATTGTTGGGGGATTGTTGGTGGATTGTTGGGGGATTGTTGGGGGATTGTTGGTGGATTGTTGGGGGATTGTTGGGGGATTGTTGGTGGATTGTTGGGGGATTGTTGGGGGATTGTTGGGGGATTGTTGGGGGATTGTTGTTGGGGGATTGTTGGGGGATTGTTGGGGGATTGTTGGTGGATTGTTGGTGGATTGTTGGGGGATTGTTGGGGGATTGTTGGGGGATTGTTGTGGGATTGTTGGGGGATTGTTGTTGGGGGATTGTTGGGGGATTGTTGGGGGATTGTTGGTGGATTGTTGGTGGATTGTTGGGGGATTGTTGGGGGATTGTTGGGGGATTGTTGGTGGATTGTTGGTGGATTGTTGGGGGATTGTTGGTGGATTGTTGGTGGATTGTTGGGGGATTGTTGGTGGATTGTTGGGGGATTGTTGGTGGATTGTTGGTGGATTGTTGGTGGATTGTTGGAGGATTGTTGGGGGATTGTTGTTGTTGGGGGATTGTTGGGGGATTGTTGGGGGATTGTTGGTGGATTGTTGGGGGATTGTTGGTGGATTGTTGGTGGATTGTTGGTGGATTGTTGGGGGATTGTTGGTGGATTGTTGGGGGATTGTTGGGGGATTGTTGGTGGATTGTTGGTGGATTGTTGGGGGATTGTTGGTGGATTGTTGGTGGATTGTTGTTGTTGGTGGATAGTTGGGGGATTGTTGGGGGATTGTTGGTGGATTGTTGGGGGATTGTTGTTGTTGGGGGATTGTTGGTGGATTGTTGGGGGATTGTTGTTGTTGGGGGATTGTTGGGGGATTGTTGGGGGATTGTTGGTGGATTGTTGGGGGATTGTTGGTGGATTGTTGGTGGATTGTTGTTGTTGGTGGATTGTTGGGGGATTGTTGGTGGATTGTTGGGGGATTGTTGTTGTTGGGGGATTGTTGGGGGATTGTTGGGGGATTGTTGGTGGATTGTTGGTGGATTGTTGGGGGATTGTTGTTGTTGGGGGATTGTTGGGGGATTGTTGGGGGATTGTTGGAGGATTGTTGGGGGATTGTTGGTGGATTGTTGGGGGATTGTTGGGGGATTGTTGTTGTTGGGGGATTGTTGGGGGATTGTTGGGGGATTGTTGGGGGATTGTTGGGGGATTGTTGTTGTTGGGGGATTGTTGGGGGATTGTTGGGGGATTGTTGGAGGATTGTTGGGGGATTGTTGGTGGATTGTTGGGGGATTGTTGTTGTTGGGGGATTGTTGGTGGATTGTTGGGGGATTGTTGTTGTTGGGGGATTGTTGGGGGATTGTTGGGGGATTGTTGGGGGATTGTTGGTGGATTGTTGGGGGATTGTTGGTGGATTGTTGGTGGATTGTTGGTGGATTGTTGGTGGATTGTTGGGGGATTGTTGTTGTTGGGGGATTGTTGGAGGATTGTTGGGGGATTGTTGGGGGATTGTTGGTGGATTGTTGTGGGATTGTTGGTGGATTGTTGGTGGATTGTTGGTGGATTGTTGGGGGATTGTTGGGGGATTGTTGGTGGATTGTTGTTGTTGGTGGATTGTTGGAGGATTGTTGGGGGATTGTTGTTGTTGGTGGATTGTTGGGGGATTGTTGGGGGATTGTTGGTGGATTGTTGTTGTTGGTGGATTGTTGGGGGATTGTTGTTGTTGGGAGATTGTTGGGGGATTGTTGTTGTTGGGGGATTGTTGGTGGATTGTTGGTGGATTGTTGTTGTTGGTGGATTGTTGGGGGATTGTTGTTGTTGGGGGATTGTTGGGGGATTGTTGTTGTTGGTGGATTGTTGGTGGATTGTTGGTGGATTGTTGGGGGATTGTTGGGGGATTGTTGTTGTTGGGGGGATTGTTGGGGGATTGTTGTTGTTGGGGGATTGTTGGGGGATTGTTGGGGGATTGTTGTTGTTGGTGGATTTTTGGGGGATTGTTGTTGTTGGGGGGATTGTTGGGGGATTGTTGTTGTTGGGGGATTGTTGGGGGATTGTTGGGGGATTGTTGGTGGATTGTTGTTGTTGGTGGATTGTTGGTGGATTGTTGTTGTTGGTGGATTGTTGTTGTTGGGGGATTGTTGGTGGATTGTTGTTGTTGGTGGATTGTTGGTGGATTGTTGGGGGATTGTTGGGGGATTGTTGGAGGATTGTTGGTGGATTGTTGGTGGATTGTTGGTGGATTGTTGGGGGATTGTTGGAGGATTGTTGTTGTTGGGGGATTGTTGGTGGATTGTTGGTGGATTGTTGGTGGATTGTTGGGGGATTGTTGGAGGATTGTTGGTGGATTGTTGGGGGATTGTTGGTGGATTGTTGGTGGATTGTTGGTGGATTGTTGGTGGATTGTTGGAGGATTGTTGGTGGATTGTTGGGGGATTGTTGGTGGATTGTTGGGGATTGTTGGTGGATTGTTGGTGGATTGTTGGTGGATTGTTGGTGGATTGTTGGTGGATTGTTGGAGGATTGTTGGGGGATTGTTGTTGTTGGGGGATTGTTGGGGGATTGTTGGGGGATTGTTGGTGGATTGTTGGGGGATTGTTGGTGGATTGTTGGTGGATTGTTGGTGGATTGTTGGTGGATTGTTGGTGGATTGTTGGGGGATTGTTGGTGGATTGTTGGGGGATTGTTGGTGGATTGTTGGTGGATTGTTGGGGGATTGTTGGTGGATTGTTGGTGGATTGTTGGGGGATTGTTGGTGGATTGTTGGTGGATTGTTGGTGGATTGTTGGTGGATTGTTGGAGGATTGTTGGGGGATTGTTGTTGTTGGGGGATTGTTGGGGGATTGTTGGGGGATTGTTGGTGGATTGTTGGGGGATTGTTGGTGGATTGTTGGTGGATTGTTGGTGGATTGTTGGTGGATTGTTGTTGTTGGTGGATTGTTGGGGGATTGTTGGGGGATTGTTGGTGGATTGTTGGGGGATTGTTGTTGTTGGGGGATTGTTGGGGGATTGTTGGGGGATTGTTGGTGGATTGTTGGTGGATTGTTGGGGGATTGTTGGTGGATTGTTGGTGGATTGTTGTTGTTGGTGGATTGTTGGGGGATTGTTGGTGGATTGTTGGGGGATTGTTGTTGTTGGGGGATTGTTGGGGGATTGTTGGGGGATTGTTGGAGGATTGTTGGGGGATTGTTGGTGGATTGTTGGGGGATTGTTGGTGGATTGTTGGGGGATTGTTGTTGTTGGGGGATTGTTGGGGGATTGTTGGGGGATTGTTGGAGGATTGTTGGGGGATTGTTGGTGGATTGTTGGGGGATTGTTGTTGTTGGGGGATTGTTGGTGGATTGTTGGGGGATTGTTGTTGTTGGGGGATTGTTGGGGGATTGTTGGGGGATTGTTGGAGGATTGTTGGAGGATTGTTGGGGGATTGTTGGAGGATTGTTGGGGGATTGTTGGGGGATTGTTGGGGGATTGTTGGTGGATTGTTGGGGGATTGTTGGTGGATTGTTGGTGGATTGTTGGTGGATTGTTGGTGGATTGTTGGAGGATTGTTGGGGGATTGTTGTTGTTGGGGGATTGTTGGAGGATTGTTGGGGGATTGTTGGGGGATTGTTGGTGGATTGTTGGGGGATTGTTGGTGGATTGTTGGTGGATTGTTGGTGGATTGTTGGGGGATTGTTGGGGGATTGTTGGTGGATTGTTGTTGTTGGTGGATTGTTGGTGGATTGTTGGAGGATTGTTGGGGGATTGTTGTTGTTGGTGGATTGTTGGGGGATTGTTGGGGGATTGTTGGGGGATTGTTGGTGGATTGTTGTTGTTGGTGGATTGTTGGGGGATTGTTGTTGTTGGGGGATTGTTGGGGGATTGTTGTTGTTGGGGGATTGTTGGGGGATTGTTGGGGGATTGTTGTTGTTGGTGGATTGTTGGTGGATTGTTGGTGGATTGTTGGGGGATTGTTGGGGGATTGTTGTTGTTGGGGGGATTGTTGGGGGATTGTTGTTGTTGGGGGATTGTTGGGGGATTGTTGGGGGATTGTTGTTGTTGGTGGATTGTTGGGGGATTGTTGTTGTTGGGGGGATTGTTGGGGGATTGTTGTTGTTGGGGGATTGTTGGGGGATTGTTGGGGGATTGTTGGTGGATTGTTGGGGGATTGTTGTTGTTGGTGGATTGTTGGTGGATTGTTGTTGTTGGTGGATTGTTGTTGTTGGGGGATTGTTGGTGGATTGTTGGTGGATTGTTGGGGGATTGTTGGGGGATTGTTGGAGGATTGTTGGTGGATTGTTGGTGGATTGTTGGGGGATTGTTGGAGGATTGTTGTTGTTGGGGGATTGTTGGTGGATTGTTGGTGGATTGTTGGTGGATTGTTGGGGGATTGTTGGAGGATTGTTGGTGGATTGTTGGGGGATTGTTGGAGGATTGTTGGTGGATTGTTGGGGGATTGTTGGGGGATTGTTGGGGGATTGTTGGTGGATTGTTGGTGGATTGTTGGGGGATTGTTGGAGGATTGTTGTTGGATTGTTGGTGGATTGTTGGAGGATTGTTGTTGTTTGGAGGATTGTTGGTGGATTGTTGGTGGATTGTTGGAGGATTGTTGGAGGATTGTTGGGGGATTGTTGGGGGATTGTTGGAGGATTGTTGTTGTTGGGGGATTGTTGGTGGATTGTTGGTGGATTGTTGGGGGATTGTTGTTGTTGGTGGATTGTTGGGGGATTGTTGGGGGATTGTTGGGGGATTGTTGTTGGATTGTTGGTGGATTGTTGGAGGATTGTTGTTGTTGGGGGATTGTTGGTGGATTGTTGGTGGATTGTTGGTGGATTGTTGGAGGATTGTTGGGGGATTGTTGGGGGATTGTTGGAGGATTGTTGTTGATGGGGGATTGTTGGTGGATTGTTGGTGGATTGTTGGGGGATTGTTGTTGTTGGTGGATTGTTGGGGGATTGTTGGGGGATTGTTGGGGGATTGTTGGTGGATTGTTGGGGGATTGTTGGAGGATTGTTGGGGGATTGTTGGGGGATTGTTGGAGGATTGTTGTTGTTGGGGGATTGTTGTTGTTGGTGGATTGTTGGGGGATTGTTGGGGGATTGTTGGGGGATTGTTGGTGGATTGTTGGGGGATTGTTGGGGGATTGTTGGGGGATTGTTGGTGAATTGTTGGGGGATTGTTGGAGGATTGTTGGGGGATTGTTGGGGGATTGTTGGAGGATTGTTGTTGTTGGGGGATTGTTGGTGGATTGTTGGGGGATTGTTGTTGTTGGTGGATTGTTGGGGGATTGTTGTTGTTGGGGGGATTGTTGGGGGATTGTTGTTGTTGGGGGATTGTTGGTGGATTGTTGGGGGATTGTTGTTGTTGGTGGATTGTTGGTGGATTGTTGTTGTTGGTGGATTGCTGTTGTTGGGGGATTGTTGGTGGATTGTTGTTGTTGGTGGATTGTTGGTGGATTGTTGGGGGATTGTTGGGGGATTGTTGGAGGATTGTTGGTGGATTGTTGGTGGATTGTTGGTGGATTGTTGGGGGATTGTTGGAGGATTGTTGTTGTTGGGGGATTGTTGGTGGATTGTTGGTGGATTGTTGGTGGATTGTTGGGGGATTGTTGGAGGATTGTTGGTGGATTGTTGGGGGATTGTTGGAGGATTGTTGGTGGATTGTTGGGGGATTGTTGGGGGATTGTTGGGGGATTGTTGGTGGATTGTTGGTGGATTGTTGGGGGATTGTTGGAGGATTGTTGTTGGATTGTTGGTGGATTGTTGGAGGATTGTTGTTGTTGGGGGATTGTTGGTGGATTGTTGGTGGATTGTTGGAGGATTGTTGGAGGATTGTTGGGGGATTGTTGGGGGATTGTTGGAGGATTGTTGTTGTTGGGGGATTGTTGGTGGATTGTTGGTGGATTGTTGGGGGATTGTTGTTGTTGGTGGATTGTTGGGGGATTGTTGGGGGATTGTTGGGGGATTGTTGTTGGATTGTTGGTGGATTGTTGGAGGATTGTTGTTGTTGGGGGATTGTTGGTGGATTGTTGGTGGATTGTTGGTGGATTGTTGGAGGATTGTTGGGGGATTGTTGGGGGATTGTTGGAGGATTGTTGTTGTTGGGGGATTGTTGGTGGATTGTTGGTGGGTTGTTGGGGGATTGTTGTTGTTGGTGGATTGTTGGGGGATTGTTGGTGGATTGTTGGGGGATTGTTGGTGGATTGTTGGTGGATTGTTGGTGGATTGTTGGTGGATTGTTGGAGGATTGTTGGGGGATTGTTGTTGTTGGGGGATTGTTGGGGGATTGTTGGGGGATTGTTGGTGGATTGTTGGGGGATTGTTGGTGGATTGTTGGTGGATTGTTGGTGGATTGTTGGTGGATTGTTGTTGTTGGTGGATTGTTGGGGGATTGTTGGGGGATTGTTGGTGGATTGTTGGGGGATTGTTGTTGTTGGGGGATTGTTGGGGGATTGTTGGGGGATTGTTGGTGGATTGTTGGTGGATTGTTGGGGGATTGTTGGTGGATTGTTGGTGGATTGTTGTTGTTGGTGGATTGTTGGGGGATTGTTGGTGGATTGTTGGGGGATTGTTGTTGTTGGGGGATTGTTGGGGGATTGTTGGGGGATTGTTGGAGGATTGTTGGGGGATTGTTGGTGGATTGTTGGGGGATTGTTGGTGGATTGTTGGGGGATTGTTGTTGTTGGGGGATTGTTGGGGGATTGTTGGGGGATTGTTGGAGGATTGTTGGGGGATTGTTGGTGGATTGTTGGGGGATTGTTGTTGTTGGGGGATTGTTGGTGGATTGTTGGGGGATTGTTGTTGTTGGGGGATTGTTGGGGGATTGTTGGAGGATTGTTGGAGGATTGTTGGGGGATTGTTGGAGGATTGTTGGGGGATTGTTGGGGGATTGTTGGGGGATTGTTGGTGGATTGTTGGGGGATTGTTGGTGGATTGTTGGTGGATTGTTGGTGGATTGTTGGTGGATTGTTGGAGGATTGTTGGGGGATTGTTGTTGTTGGGGGATTGTTGGAGGATTGTTGGGGGATTGTTGGGGGATTGTTGGTGGATTGTTGGGGGATTGTTGGTGGATTGTTGGTGGATTGTTGGTGGATTGTTGGGGGATTGTTGGGGGATTGTTGGTGGATTGTTGTTGTTGGTGGATTGTTGGTGGATTGTTGGAGGATTGTTGGGGGATTGTTGTTGTTGGTGGATTGTTGGGGGATTGTTGGGGGATTGTTGGGGGATTGTTGTTGTTGGGGGATTGTTGGGGGATTGTTGGGGGATTGTTGTTGTTGGTGGATTGTTGGTGGATTGTTGGTGGATTGTTGGGGGATTGTTGGGGGATTGTTGTTGTTGGGGGGATTGTTGGGGGATTGTTGTTGTTGGGGGATTGTTGGGGGATTGTTGGGGGATTGTTGTTGTTGGTGGATTGTTGGGGGATTGTTGTTGTTGGGGGGATTGTTGGGGGATTGTTGTTGTTGGGGGATTGTTGGGGGATTGTTGGGGGATTGTTGGTGGATTGTTGGGGGATTGTTGTTGTTGGTGGATTGCTGGTGGATTGTTGTTGTTGGTGGATTGTTGTTGTTGGGGGATTGTTGGTGGATTGTTGGTGGATTGTTGGGGGATTGTTGGGGGATTGTTGGAGGATTGTTGGTGGATTGTTGGTGGATTGTTGGGGGATTGTTGGAGGATTGTTGTTGTTGGGGGATTGTTGGTGGATTGTTGGTGGATTGTTGGTGGATTGTTGGGGGATTGTTGGAGGATTGTTGGTGGATTGTTGGGGGATTGTTGGAGGATTGTTGGTGGATTGTTGGGGGATTGTTGGGGGATTGTTGGGGGATTGTTGGTGGATTGTTGGGGGATTGTTGGAGGATTGTTGTTGGATTGTTGGTGGATTGTTGGAGGATTGTTGTTGTTGGGGGATTGTTGGTGGATTGTTGGTGGATTGTTGGAGGATTGTTGGAGGATTGTTGGGGGATTGTTGGGGGATTGTTGGAGGATTGTTGTTGTTGGGGGATTGTTGGTGGATTGTTGGTGGATTGTTGGGGGATTGTTGTTGTTGGTGGATTGTTGGGGGATTGTTGGGGGATTGTTGGGGGATTGTTGTTGGATTGTTGGTGGATTGTTGGAGGATTGTTGTTGTTGGGGGATTGTTGGTGGATTGTTGGTGGATTGTTGGTGGATTGTTGGAGGATTGTTGGGGGATTGTTGGGGGATTGTTGGAGGATTGTTGTTGTTGGGGGATTGTTGGTGGATTGTTGGTGGATTGTTGGGGGATTGTTGTTGTTGGTGGATTGTTGGGGGATTGTTGGGGGATTGTTGGGGGATTGTTGGTGGATTGTTGGGGGATTGTTGGAGGATTGTTGGGGGATTGTTGGGGGATTGTTGGAGGATTGTTGTTGTTGGGGGATTGTTGTTGTTGGTGGATTGTTGGGGGATTGTTGGGGGATTGTTGGGGGATTGTTGGTGGATTGTTGGGGGATTGTTGGGGGATTGTTGGGGGATTGTTGGTGGATTGTTGGGGGATTGTTGGAGGATTGTTGGGGGATTGTTGGGGGATTGTTGGAGGATTGTTGTTGTTGGGGGATTGTTGGTGGATTGTTGGGGGATTGTTGTTGTTGGTGGATTGTTGGGGGATTGTTGTTGTTGGGGGGATTGTTGGGGGATTGTTGTTGTTGGGGGATTGTTGGTGGATTGTTGGGGGATTGTTGTTGTTGGTGGATTGTTGGTGGATTGTTGTTGTTGGTGGATTGTTGTTGTTGGGGGATTGTTGGTGGATTGTTGTTGTTGGTGGATTGTTGGTGGATTGTTGGGGGATTGTTGGGGGATTGTTGGTGGATTGTTGGTGGATTGTTGGTGGATTGTTGGGGGATTGTTGGAGGATTGTTGTTGTTGGGGGATTGTTGGTGGATTGTTGGTGGATTGTTGGTGGATTGTTGGGGGATTGTTGGAGGATTGTTGGTGGATTGTTGGGGGATTGTTGGAGGATTGTTGGTGGATTGTTGGGGGATTGTTGGGGGATTGTTGGGGGATTGTTGGGGGATTGTTGGTGGATTGTTGGTGGATTGTTGGGGGATTGTTGGAGGATTGTTGTTGGATTGTTGGTGGATTGTTGGAGGATTGTTGTTGTTGGGGGATTGTTGGTGGATTGTGGGTGGATTGTTGGAGGATTGTTGGAGGATTGTTGGGGGATTGTTGGGGGATTGTTGGAGGATTGTTGTTGTTGGGGGATTGTTGGTGGATTGTTGGTGGATTGTTGGGGGATTGTTGTTGTTGGTGGATTGTTGGGGGATTGTTGGGGGATTGTTGGGGGATTGTTGTTGGATTGTTGGTGGATTGTTGGAGGATTGTTGTTGTTGGGGGATTGTTGGTGGATTGTTGGTGGATTGTTGGTGGATTGTTGGAGGATTGTTGGGGGATTGTTGGGGGATTGTTGGAGGATTGTTGTTGTTGGGGGATTGTTGGTGGATTGTTGGTGGGTTGTTGGGGGATTGTTGTTGTTGGTGGATTGTTGGGGGATTGTTGGGGGATTGTTGGGGGATTGTTGGTGGATTGTTGGGGGATTGTTGGAGGATTGTTGGGGGATTGTTGGGGGATTGTTGGAGGATTGTTGTTGTTGGGGGATTGTTGTTGTTGGTGGATTGTTGGGGGATTGTTGGGGGATTGTTGGGGGATTGTTGGTGGATTGTTGGGGGATTGTTGGGGGATTGTTGGTGGATTGTTGGGGGATTGTTGGAGGATTGTTGGGGGATTGTTGGGGGATTGTTGGAGGATTGTTGTTGTTGGGGGATTGTTGGTGGATTGTTGTTGGATTGTTGGGGGATTGTTGGAGGATTGTTGGTGGATTGTTGGTGGATTGTTGGTGGATTGTTGGGGGATTGTTGTTGGATTGTTGGTGGATTGTTGGAGGATTGTTGTTGTTGGGGGATTGTTGGTGGATTGTTGGTGGATTGTTGGTGGATTGTTGGAGGATTGTTGGGGGATTGTTGGGGGATTGTTGGAGGATTGTTGTTGTTGGGGGATTGTTGGTGGATTGTTGGTGGATTGTTGGTGGATTGTTGGTGGATTGTTGGTGGATTGTTGTTGTTGGGGGATTGTTGGTGGATTGTTGTTGTTGGTGGATTGTTGGGGGATTGTTGGGGGATTGTTGGTGGATTGTTGGTGGATTGTTGGTGGATTGTTGGTGGATTGTTGTTGTTGGTGGATTGTTGGGGGATTGTTGGGGGATTGTTGTTGTTGGGGGATTGTTGGTGGATTGTTGGTGGATTGTTGGGGGATTGTTGGGGGATTGTTGGTGGATTGTTGGTGGATTGTTGGTGGATTGTTGGTGGATTGTTGGGGGATTGTTGGTGGATTGTTGGTGGATTGTTGGGGGATTGTTGGTGGATTGTTGGTGGATTGTTGGTGGATTGTTGTTGTTGGTGGATTGTTGGGGGATTGTTGGGGGATTGTTGGGGGATTGTTGTTGTTGGGGGATTGTTGGGGGATTGTTGGTGGATTGTTGGTGGATTGTTGGTGGATTGTTGGTGGATTGTTGGGGGATTGTTGGGGGATTGTTGGTGGATTGTTGGTGGATTGTTGGTGGATTGTTGGTGGATTGTTGGTGGATTGTTGGTGGATTGTTGTTGTTGGTGGATTGTTGGGGGATTGTTGGGGGATTGTTGTTGTTGGGGGATTGTTGGGGGATTGTTGGGGGATTGTTGTTGGATTGTTGGTGGATTGTTGGAGGATTGTTGTTGTTGGGGGATTGTTGGTGGATTGTTGGTGGATTGTTGGTGGATTGTTGGAGGATTGTTGGGGGATTGTTGGGGGATTGTTGGAGGATTGTTGTTGTTGGGGGATTGTTGGTGGATTGTTGGTGGATTGTTGGTGGATTGTTGGTGGATTGTTGTTGTTGGGGGATTGTTGGGGGATTGTTGGGGGATTGTTGGTGGATTGTTGGTGGATTGTTGTTGTTGGGGGATTGTTGGTGGATTGTTGTTGTTGGTGGATTGTTGGGGGATTGTTGGGGGATTGTTGGTGGATTGTTGGTGGATTGTTGGTGGATTGTTGGTGGATTGTTGTTGTTGGTGGATTGTTGGGGGATTGTTGGGGGATTGTTGTTGTTGGGGGATTGTTGGTGGATTGTTGGTGGATTGTTGGGGGATTGTTGGGGGATTGTTGGTGGATTGTTGGTGGATTGTTGGTGGATTGTTGGTGGATTGTTGGGGGATTGTTGGTGGATTGTTGGTGGATTGTTGGGGGATTGTTGGTGGATTGTTGGTGGATTGTTGGTGGATTGTTGGTGGATTGTTGTTGTTGGTGGATTGTTGGGGGATTGTTGGGGGATTGTTGGGGGATTGTTGTTGTTGGGGGATTGTTGGGGGATTGTTGGTGGATTGTTGGTGGATTGTTGGTGGATTGTTGGTGGATTGTTGGGGGATTGTTGGGGGATTGTTGGTGGATTGTTGGTGGATTGTTGGTGGATTGTTGGTGGATTGTTGGTGGATTGTTGTTGTTGGTGGATTGTTGGGGGATTGTTGGGGGATTGTTGTTGTTGGGGGATTGTTGGTGGATTGTTGGGGGATTGTTGGGGGATTGTTGGTGGATTGTTGGTGGATTGTTGGTGGATTGTTGGTGGATTGTTGGTGGATTGTTGGGGGATTGTTGGAGGATTGTTGGGGGATTGTTGGTGGATTGTTGGGGGATTGTTGGTGGATTGGTGGTGGATTGTTGGGGGATTGTTGGTGGATTGTTGGTGGATTGTTGGGGGATTGTTGGGGGATTGTTGGGGGATTGTTGGGGGATTGTTGGTGGATTGTTGGTGGATTGTTGGGGGATTGTTGGAGGATTGTTGTTGGATTGTTGGTGGATTGTTGGAGGATTGTTGTTGTTGGGGGATTGTTGGTGGATTGTGGGTGGATTGTTGGAGGATTGTTGGAGGATTGTTGTTGTTGGTGGATTGTTGTTGTTGGGGGATTGTTGGTGGATTGTTGTTGTTGGTGGATTGTTGTTGTTGGGGGATTGTTGGTGGATTGTTGTTGTTGGTGGATTGTTGGTGGATTGTTGGGGGATTGTTGGGGGATTGTTGGTGGATTGTTGGTGGATTGTTGGTGGATTGTTGGGGGATTGTTGGAGGATTGTTGTTGTTGGGGGATTGTTGGTGGATTGTTGGTGGATTGTTGGTGGATTGTTGGGGGATTGTTGGAGGATTGTTGGTGGATTGTTGGGGGATTGTTGGAGGATTGTTGGTGGATTGTTGGGGGATTGTTGGGGGATTGTTGGGGGATTGTTGGGGGATTGTTGGAGGATTGTTGTTGGATTGTTGGTGGATTGTTGGAGGATTGTTGTTGTTGGGGGATTGTTGGTGGATTGTGGGTGGATTGTTGGAGGATTGTTGGAGGATTGTTGTTGTTGGTGGATTGTTGTTGTTGGGGGATTGTTGGTGGATTGTTGTTGTTGGTGGATTGTTGTTGTTGGGGGATTGTTGGTGGATTGTTGTTGTTGGTGGATTGTTGGTGGATTGTTGGGGGATTGTTGGGGGATTGTTGGTGGATTGTTGGTGGATTGTTGGTGGATTGTTGGGGGATTGTTGGAGGATTGTTGTTGTTGGTGGATTGTTGTTGTTGGGGGATTGTTGGTGGATTGTTGTTGTTGGTGGATTGTTGTTGTTGGGGGATTGTTGGTGGATTGTTGTTGTTGGTGGATTGTTGGTGGATTGTTGGGGGATTGTTGGGGGATTGTTGGTGGATTGTTGGTGGATTGTTGGTGGATTGTTGGGGGATTGTTGGAGGATTGTTGTTGTTGGGGGATTGTTGGTGGATTGTTGGTGGATTGTTGGTGGATTGTTGGGGGATTGTTGGAGGATTGTTGGTGGATTGTTGGGGGATTGTTGGAGGATTGTTGGTGGATTGTTGGGGGATTGTTGGGGGATTGTTGGGGGATTGTTGGGGGATTGTTGGTGGATTGTTGGTGGATTGTTGGGGGATTGTTGGAGGATTGTTGTTGGATTGTTGGTGGATTGTTGGAGGATTGTTGTTGTTGGGGGATTGTTGGTGGATTGTGGGTGGATTGTTGGAGGATTGTTGGAGGATTGTTGGGGGATTGTTGGGGGATTGTTGGAGGATTGTTGTTGTTGGGGGATTGTTGGTGGATTGTTGGTGGATTGTTGGGGGATTGTTGTTGTTGGTGGATTGTTGGGGGATTGTTGGGGGATTGTTGGGGGATTGTTGTTGGATTGTTGGTGGATTGTTGGAGGATTGTTGTTGTTGGGGGATTGTTGGTGGATTGTTGGTGGATTGTTGGTGGATTGTTGGAGGATTGTTGGGGGATTGTTGGGGGATTGTTGGAGGATTGTTGTTGTTGGGGGATTGTTGGTGGATTGTTGGTGGGTTGTTGGGGGATTGTTGTTGTTGGTGGATTGTTGGGGGATTGTTGGGGGATTGTTGGGGGATTGTTGGTGGATTGTTGGGGGATTGTTGGAGGATTGTTGGGGGATTGTTGGGGGATTGTTGGAGGATTGTTGTTGTTGGGGGATTGTTGTTGTTGGTGGATTGTTGGGGGATTGTTGGGGGATTGTTGGGGGATTGTTGGTGGATTGTTGGGGGATTGTTGGGGGATTGTTGGTGGATTGTTGGGGGATTGTTGGAGGATTGTTGGGGGATTGTTGGGGGATTGTTGGAGGATTGTTGTTGTTGGGGGATTGTTGGTGGATTGTTGTTGGATTGTTGGGGGATTGTTGGAGGATTGTTGGTGGATTGTTGGTGGATTGTTGGTGGATTGTTGGGGGATTGTTGTTGGATTGTTGGTGGATTGTTGGAGGATTGTTGTTGTTGGGGGATTGTTGGTGGATTGTTGGTGGATTGTTGGTGGATTGTTGGAGGATTGTTGGGGGATTGTTGGGGGATTGTTGGAGGATTGTTGTTGTTGGGGGATTGTTGGTGGATTGTTGGTGGATTGTTGGTGGATTGTTGGTGGATTGTTGTTGTTGGGGGATTGTTGGGGGATTGTTGGGGGATTGTTGGTGGATTGTTGGTGGATTGTTGTTGTTGGGGGATTGTTGGTGGATTGTTGTTGTTGGTGGATTGTTGGGGGATTGTTGGGGGATTGTTGGTGGATTGTTGGTGGATTGTTGGTGGATTGTTGGTGGATTGTTGTTGTTGGTGGATTGTTGGGGGATTGTTGGGGGATTGTTGTTGTTGGGGGATTGTTGGTGGATTGTTGGTGGATTGTTGGGGGATTGTTGGGGGATTGTTGGTGGATTGTTGGTGGATTGTTGGTGGATTGTTGGTGGATTGTTGGGGGATTGTTGGTGGATTGTTGGTGGATTGTTGGGGGATTGTTGGTGGATTGTTGGTGGATTGTTGGTGGATTGTTGTTGTTGGTGGATTGTTGGGGGATTGTTGGGGGATTGTTGGGGGATTGTTGTTGTTGGGGGATTGTTGGGGGATTGTTGGTGGATTGTTGGTGGATTGTTGGTGGATTGTTGGTGGATTGTTGGGGGATTGTTGGGGGATTGTTGGTGGATTGTTGGTGGATTGTTGGTGGATTGTTGGTGGATTGTTGGTGGATTGTTGGTGGATTGTTGTTGTTGGTGGATTGTTGGGGGATTGTTGGGGGATTGTTGTTGTTGGGGGATTGTTGGGGGATTGTTGGGGGATTGTTGTGGATTGTTGGTGGATTGTTGGTGGATTGTTGTTGTTGGGGGATTGTTGGTGGATTGTTGGTGGATTGTTGGTGGATTGTTGGTGGATTGTTGGGGGATTGTTGGGGGATTGTTGGTGGATTGTTGTTGTTGGGGGATTGTTGGTGGATTGTTGGTGGATTGTTGGTGGATTGTTGGTGGATTGTTGTTGTTGGGGGATTGTTGGGGGATTGTTGGGGGATTGTTGGTGGATTGTTGGTGGATTGTTGTTGTTGGGGGATTGTTGGTGGATTGTTGTTGTTGGTGGATTGTTGGGGGATTGTTGGGGGATTGTTGGTGGATTGTTGGTGGATTGTTGGTGGATTGTTGGTGGATTGTTGTTGTTGGTGGATTGTTGGGGGATTGTTGGGGGATTGTTGGTTGTTGGGGGATTGTTGGTGGATTGTTGGTGGATTGTTGGGGGATTGTTGGGGGATTGTTGGTGGATTGTTGGTGGATTGTTGGTGGATTGTTGGTGGATTGTTGGGGGATTGTTGGTGGATTGTTGGTGGATTGTTGGGGGATTGTTGGTGGATTGTTGGTGGATTGTTGGTGGATTGTTGGTGGATTGTTGTTGTTGGTGGATTGTTGGGGGATTGTTGGGGGATTGTTGGGGGATTGTTGTTGTGGGGGATTGTTGGGGGATTGTTGGTGGATTGTTGGTGGATTGTTGGTGGATTGTTGGTGGATTGTTGGGGGATTGTTGGGGGATTGTTGGTGGATTGTTGGTGGATTGTTGGTGGATTGTTGGTGGATTGTTGGTGGATTGTTGTTGTTGGTGGATTGTTGGGGGATTGTTGGGGGATTGTTGTTGTTGGGGATTGTTGGTGGATTGTTGGGGGATTGTTGGGGGATTGTTGGTGGATTGTTGGTGGATTGTTGGTGGATTGTTGGTGGATTGTTGGTGGATTGTTGGGGGATTGTTGGAGGATTGTTGGGGGATTGTTGGTGGATTGTTGGGGGATTGTTGGTGGATTGTTGGTGGATTGTTGGGGGATTGTTGGTGGATTGTTGGTGGATTGTTGGGGGATTGTTGGGGGATTGTTGGTGGATTGTTGGTGGATTGTTGGGGGATTGTTGGGGGATTGTTGGGGGATTGTTGTTGTTGGGGGATTGTTGGTGGATTGTTGGTGGATTGTTGGGGGATTGTTGGGGATTGTTGGTGGATTGTTGGTGGATTGTTGGGGGATTGTTGTTGTTGGGGGATTGTTGGTGGATTGTTGGGGGATTGTTGGAGGATTGTTGGTGGATTGTTGGTGGATTGTTGGTGGATTGTTGGGGGATTGTTGGTGGATTGTTGGGGGATTGTTGGGGGATTGTTGTTGTTGGGGGATTGTTGGTGGATTGTTGGTGGATTGTTGGGGGATTGTTGGAGGATTGTTGGTGGATTGTTGGTGGATTGTTGGTGGATTGTTGGGGGATTGTTGGAGGATTGTTGGTGGATTGTTGGGGGATTGTTGGTGGATTGTTGTTGTTGGTGGATTGTTGAGGGATTGTTGGGGGATTGTTGGGGGATTGTTGGTGGATTGTTGGTGGATTGTTGGTGGATTGTTGGGGGATTGTTGGGGGATTGTTGGTGGATTGTTGGGGGATTGTTGGGGGATTGTTGGGGGATTGTTGGTGGATTGTTGGTGGATTGTTGGTGGATTGTTGGGGGATTGTTGGGGGATTGTTGGTGGATTGTTGGTGGATTGTTGGTGGATTGTTGGTGGATTGTTGTTGTTGGTGGATTGTTGGGGGATTGTTGGGGGATTGTTGTTGTTGGGGGATTGTTGGTGGATTGTTGGTGGATTGTTGGGGGATTGTTGGGGGATTGTTGGTGGATTGTTGGGGGATTGTTGGAGGATTGTTGGGGGATTGTTGGTGGATTGTTGGTGGATTGTTGGGGGATTGTTGGAGGATTGTTGGGGGATTGTTGGTGGATTGTTGGTGGATTGTTGGTGGATTGTTGGAGGATTGTTGGGGGATTGTTGGTGGATTGTTGGTGGATTGTTGGTGGATTGTTGGTGGATTGTTGGTGGATTGTTGGGGGATTGTTGGAGGATTGTTGGGGGATTGTTGGTGGATTGTTGGTGGATTGTTGGGGGATTGTTGGAGGATTGTTGGGGGATTGTTGGTGGATTGTTGGTGGATTGTTGGTGGATTGTTGGGGGATTGTTCGAGGATTGTTGGGGGATTGTTGGTGGATTGTTGGTGGATTGTTGGTGGATTGTTGGTGGATTGTTGGGGGATTGTTGGGGGATTGTTGGTGGATTGTTGGTGGATTGTTGGGGGATTGTTGGTGGATTGTTGGTGGATTGTTGGGGGATTGTTGGGGGATTGTTGGTGGATTGTTGTTGTTGGGGGATTGTTGGGGGATTGTTGGGGGATTGTTGGGGGATTGTTGGGGGATTGTTGGTGGATTGTTGGTGGATTGTTGGTGGATTGTTGGGGGATTGTTGGAGGATTGTTGGGGGATTGTTGGTGGATTGTTGTTGTTGGGGGATTGTTGGGGGATTGTTGGTGGATTGTTGGTGGATTGTTGGTGGATTGTTGGTGGATTGTTGGTGGATTGTTGGTGGATTGTTGGTGGATTGTTGGTGGATTGTTGGAGGATTGTTGGGGGATTGTTGGTGGATTGTTGGGGGATTGTTGTTGTTGGGGGATTGTTGGAGGATTGTTGGGGGATTGTTGGGGGATTGTTGGTGGATTGTTGGGGGATTGTTGGTGGATTGTTGGTGGATTGTTGGTGGATTGTTGGGGGATTGTTGGGGGATTGTTGGTGGATTGTTGTTGTTGGTGGATTGTTGGTGGATTGTTGGAGGATTGTTGGGGGATTGTTGTTGTTGGTGGATTGTTGGGGGATTGTTGGGGGATTGTTGGGGGATTGTTGTTGTTGGGGGATTGTTGGGGGATTGTTGGGGGATTGTTGTTGTTGGTGGATTGTTGGTGGATTGTTGGTGGATTGTTGGGGGATTGTTGGGGGATTGTTGTTGTTGGGGGGATTGTTGGGGGATTGTTGTTGTTGGGGGATTGTTGGGGGATTGTTGGGGGATTGTTGTTGTTGGTGGATTGTTGGGGGATTGTTGTTGTTGGGGGGATTGTTGGGGGATTGTTGTTGTTGGGGGATTGTTGGGGGATTGTTGGGGGATTGTTGGTGGATTGTTGGGGGATTGTTGTTGTTGGTGGATTGCTGGTGGATTGTTGTTGTTGGTGGATTGTTGTTGTTGGGGGATTGTTGGTGGATTGTTGGTGGATTGTTGGGGGATTGTTGGGGGATTGTTGGAGGATTGTTGGTGGATTGTTGGTGGATTGTTGGGGGATTGTTGGAGGATTGTTGTTGTTGGGGGATTGTTGGTGGATTGTTGGTGGATTGTTGGTGGATTGTTGGGGGATTGTTGGAGGATTGTTGGTGGATTGTTGGGGGATTGTTGGAGGATTGTTGGTGGATTGTTGGGGGATTGTTGGGGGATTGTTGGGGGATTGTTGGTGGATTGTTGGGGGATTGTTGGAGGATTGTTGTTGGATTGTTGGTGGATTGTTGGAGGATTGTTGTTGTTGGGGGATTGTTGGTGGATTGTTGGTGGATTGTTGGAGGATTGTTGGAGGATTGTTGGGGGATTGTTGGGGGATTGTTGGAGGATTGTTGTTGTTGGGGGATTGTTGGTGGATTGTTGGTGGATTGTTGGGGGATTGTTGTTGTTGGTGGATTGTTGGGGGATTGTTGGGGGATTGTTGGGGGATTGTTGTTGGATTGTTGGTGGATTGTTGGAGGATTGTTGTTGTTGGGGGATTGTTGGTGGATTGTTGGTGGATTGTTGGTGGATTGTTGGAGGATTGTTGGGGGATTGTTGGGGGATTGTTGGAGGATTGTTGTTGTTGGGGGATTGTTGGTGGATTGTTGGTGGATTGTTGGGGGATTGTTGTTGTTGGTGGATTGTTGGGGGATTGTTGGGGGATTGTTGGGGGATTGTTGGTGGATTGTTGGGGGATTGTTGGAGGATTGTTGGGGGATTGTTGGGGGATTGTTGGAGGATTGTTGTTGTTGGGGGATTGTTGTTGTTGGTGGATTGTTGGGGGATTGTTGGGGGATTGTTGGGGGATTGTTGGTGGATTGTTGGGGGATTGTTGGGGGATTGTTGGGGGATTGTTGGTGGATTGTTGGGGGATTGTTGGAGGATTGTTGGGGGATTGTTGGGGGATTGTTGGAGGATTGTTGTTGTTGGGGGATTGTTGGTGGATTGTTGGGGGATTGTTGTTGTTGGTGGATTGTTGGGGGATTGTTGTTGTTGGGGGGATTGTTGGGGGATTGTTGTTGTTGGGGGATTGTTGGTGGATTGTTGGGGGATTGTTGTTGTTGGTGGATTGTTGGTGGATTGTTGTTGTTGGTGGATTGTTGTTGTTGGGGGATTGTTGGTGGATTGTTGTTGTTGGTGGATTGTTGGTGGATTGTTGGGGGATTGTTGGGGGATTGTTGGTGGATTGTTGGTGGATTGTTGGTGGATTGTTGGGGGATTGTTGGAGGATTGTTGTTGTTGGGGGATTGTTGGTGGATTGTTGGTGGATTGTTGGTGGATTGTTGGGGGATTGTTGGAGGATTGTTGGTGGATTGTTGGGGGATTGTTGGAGGATTGTTGGTGGATTGTTGGGGGATTGTTGGGGGATTGTTGGGGGATTGTTGGGGGATTGTTGGTGGATTGTTGGTGGATTGTTGGGGGATTGTTGGAGGATTGTTGTTGGATTGTTGGTGGATTGTTGGAGGATTGTTGTTGTTGGGGGATTGTTGGTGGATTGTGGGTGGATTGTTGGAGGATTGTTGGAGGATTGTTGGGGGATTGTTGGGGGATTGTTGGAGGATTGTTGTTGTTGGGGGATTGTTGGTGGATTGTTGGTGGATTGTTGGGGGATTGTTGTTGTTGGTGGATTGTTGGGGGATTGTTGGGGGATTGTTGGGGGATTGTTGTTGGATTGTTGGTGGATTGTTGGAGGATTGTTGTTGTTGGGGGATTGTTGGTGGATTGTTGGTGGATTGTTGGTGGATTGTTGGAGGATTGTTGGGGGATTGTTGGGGGATTGTTGGAGGATTGTTGTTGTTGGGGGATTGTTGGTGGATTGTTGGTGGGTTGTTGGGGGATTGTTGTTGTTGGTGGATTGTTGGGGGATTGTTGGGGGATTGTTGGGGGATTGTTGGTGGATTGTTGGGGGATTGTTGGAGGATTGTTGGGGGATTGTTGGGGGATTGTTGGAGGATTGTTGTTGTTGGGGGATTGTTGTTGTTGGTGGATTGTTGGGGGATTGTTGGGGGATTGTTGGGGGATTGTTGGTGGATTGTTGGGGGATTGTTGGGGGATTGTTGGTGGATTGTTGGGGGATTGTTGGAGGATTGTTGGGGGATTGTTGGGGGATTGTTGGAGGATTGTTGTTGTTGGGGGATTGTTGGTGGATTGTTGTTGGATTGTTGGGGGATTGTTGGAGGATTGTTGGTGGATTGTTGGTGGATTGTTGGTGGATTGTTGGGGGATTGTTGTTGGATTGTTGGTGGATTGTTGGAGGATTGTTGTTGTTGGGGGATTGTTGGTGGATTGTTGGTGGATTGTTGGTGGATTGTTGGAGGATTGTTGGGGGATTGTTGGGGGATTGTTGGAGGATTGTTGTTGTTGGGGGATTGTTGGTGGATTGTTGGTGGATTGTTGGTGGATTGTTGGTGGATTGTTGTTGTTGGGGGATTGTTGGGGGATTGTTGGGGGATTGTTGGTGGATTGTTGGTGGATTGTTGTTGTTGGGGGATTGTTGGTGGATTGTTGTTGTTGGTGGATTGTTGGGGGATTGTTGGGGGATTGTTGGTGGATTGTTGGTGGATTGTTGGTGGATTGTTGGTGGATTGTTGTTGTTGGTGGATTGTTGGGGGATTGTTGGGGGATTGTTGTTGTTGGGGGATTGTTGGTGGATTGTTGGTGGATTGTTGGGGGATTGTTGGGGGATTGTTGGTGGATTGTTGGTGGATTGTTGGTGGATTGTTGGTGGATTGTTGGGGGATTGTTGGTGGATTGTTGGTGGATTGTTGGGGGATTGTTGGTGGATTGTTGGTGGATTGTTGGTGGATTGTTGTTGTTGGTGGATTGTTGGGGGATTGTTGGGGGATTGTTGGGGGATTGTTGTTGTTGGGGGATTGTTGGGGGATTGTTGGTGGATTGTTGGTGGATTGTTGGTGGATTGTTGGTGGATTGTTGGGGGATTGTTGGGGGATTGTTGGTGGATTGTTGGTGGATTGTTGGTGGATTGTTGGTGGATTGTTGGTGGATTGTTGGTGGATTGTTGTTGTTGGTGGATTGTTGGGGGATTGTTGGGGGATTGTTGTTGTTGGGGGATTGTTGGGGGATTGTTGGGGGGATTGTTGTTGGATTGTTGGTGGATTGTTGGAGGATTGTTGTTGTTGGGGGATTGTTGGTGGATTGTTGGTGGATTGTTGGTGGATTGTTGGAGGATTGTTGGGGGATTGTTGGGGGATTGTTGGAGGATTGTTGTTGTTGGGGGATTGTTGGTGGATTGTTGGTGGATTGTTGGTGGATTGTTGGTGGATTGTTGTTGTTGGGGGATTGTTGGGGGATTGTTGGGGGATTGTTGGTGGATTGTTGGTGGATTGTTGTTGTTGGGGGATTGTTGGTGGATTGTTGTTGTTGGTGGATTGTTGGGGGATTGTTGGGGGATTGTTGGTGGATTGTTGGTGGATTGTTGGTGGATTGTTGGTGGATTGTTGTTGTTGGTGGATTGTTGGGGGATTGTTGGGGGATTGTTGTTGTTGGGGGATTGTTGGTGGATTGTTGGTGGATTGTTGGGGGATTGTTGGGGGATTGTTGGTGGATTGTTGGTGGATTGTTGGTGGATTGTTGGTGGATTGTTGGGGGATTGTTGGTGGATTGTTGGTGGATTGTTGGGGGATTGTTGGTGGATTGTTGGTGGATTGTTGGTGGATTGTTGGTGGATTGTTGTTGTTGGTGGATTGTTGGGGGATTGTTGGGGGATTGTTGGGGGATTGTTGTTGTTGGGGGATTGTTGGGGGATTGTTGGTGGATTGTTGGTGGATTGTTGGTGGATTGTTGGTGGATTGTTGGGGGATTGTTGGGGGATTGTTGGTGGATTGTTGGTGGATTGTTGGTGGATTGTTGGTGGATTGTTGGTGGATTGTTGTTGTTGGTGGATTGTTGGGGGATTGTTGGGGGATTGTTGTTGTTGGGGGATTGTTGGTGGATTGTTGGGGGATTGTTGGGGGATTGTTGGTGGATTGTTGGTGGATTGTTGGTGGATTGTTGGTGGATTGTTGGTGGATTGTTGGGGGATTGTTGGAGGATTGTTGGGGGATTGTTGGTGGATTGTTGGGGGATTGTTGGTGGATTGTTGGTGGATTGTTGGGGGATTGTTGGTGGATTGTTGGTGGATTGTTGGGGGATTGTTGGGGGATTGTTGGTGGATTGTTGGTGGATTGTTGGGGGATTGTTGGGGGATTGTTGGGGGATTGTTGTTGTTGGGGGATTGTTGGTGGATTGTTGGTGGATTGTTGGGGGATTGTTGGAGGATTGTCGGTGGATTGTTGGTGGATTGTTGGGGGATTGTTGTTGTTGGGGGATTGTTGGTGGATTGTTGGGGGATTGTTGGAGGATTGTTGGTGGATTGTTGGTGGATTGTTGGTGGATTGTTGGGGGATTGTTGGTGGATTGTTGGGGGATTGTTGGGGGATTGTTGTTGTTGGGGGATTGTTGGTGGATTGTTGGTGGATTGTTGGGGGATTGTTGGAGGATTGTTGGTGGATTGTTGGTGGATTGTTGGTGGATTGTTGGGGGATTGTTGGAGGATTGTTGGTGGATTGTTGGGGGATTGTTGGTGGATTGTTGTTGTTGGTGGATTGTTGAGGGATTGTTGGGGGATTGTTGGGGGATTGTTGGTGGATTGTTGGTGGATTGTTGGTGGATTGTTGGGGGATTGTTGGGGGATTGTTGGTGGATTGTTGGGGGATTGTTGGGGGATTGTTGGGGGATTGTTGGTGGATTGTTGGTGGATTGTTGGTGGATTGTTGGGGGATTGTTGGGGGATTGTTGGTGGATTGTTGGTGGATTGTTGGTGGATTGTTGGTGGATTGTTGTTGTTGGTGGATTGTTGGGGGATTGTTGGGGGATTGTTGTTGTTGGGGATTGTTGGTGGATTGTTGGTGGATTGTTGGGGGATTGTTGGGGGATTGTTGGTGGATTGTTGGGGGATTGTTGGAGGATTGTTGGGGGATTGTTGGTGGATTGTTGGTGGATTGTTGGGGGATTGTTGGAGGATTGTTGGGGGATTGTTGGTGGATTGTTGGTGGATTGTTGGTGGATTGTTGGAGGATTGTTGGGGGATTGTTGGTGGATTGTTGGTGGATTGTTGGTGGATTGTTGGTGGATTGTTGGTGGATTGTTGGGGGATTGTTGGAGGATTGTTGGGGGATTGTTGGTGGATTGTTGGTGGATTGTTGGGGGATTGTTGGAGGATTGTTGGGGGATTGTTGGTGGATTGTTGGTGGATTGTTGGTGGATTGTTGGGGGATTGTTCGAGGATTGTTGGGGGATTGTTGGTGGATTGTTGGTGGATTGTTGGTGGATTGTTGGTGGATTGTTGGGGGATTGTTGGGGGATTGTTGGTGGATTGTTGGTGGATTGTTGGGGGATTGTTGGTGGATTGTTGGTGGATTGTTGGGGGATTGTTGGGGGATTGTTGGTGGATTGTTGTTGTTGGGGGATTGTTGGGGGATTGTTGGGGGATTGTTGGGGGATTGTTGGGGGATTGTTGGTGGATTGTTGGTGGATTGTTGGGGGATTGTTGGAGGATTGTTGGGGGATTGTTGGTGGATTGTTGTTGTTGGGGGATTGTTGGGGGATTGTTGGTGGATTGTTGGTGGATTGTTGGTGGATTGTTGGTGGATTGTTGGTGGATTGTTGGTGGATTGTTGGTGGATTGTTGGTGGATTGTTGGAGGATTGTTGGGGGATTGTTGGTGGATTGTTGGGGGATTGTTGGTGGATTGTTGGTGGATTGTTGGGGGATTGTTGGTGGATTGTTGTTGTTGGGGGATTGTTGGGGGATTGTTGGGGGATTGTTGGGGGATTGTTGTTGTTGGGGGATTGTTGGGGGATTGTTGGGGGATTGTTGGGGGATTGTTGGGGGATTGTTGTTGTTGGGGGATTGTTGGGGGATTGTTGGGGGATTGTTGGTGGATTGTTGGGGGATTGTTGGGGGATTGTTGGTGGATTGTTGTTGTTGGGGGATTGTTGGGGGATTGTTGTTGTTGGTGGATTGTTGGGGGATTGTTGGGGGATTGTTGGTGGATTGTTGGGGGATTGTTGGGGGATTGTTGGGGGATTGTTGTTGTTGGGGGATTGTTGGGGGATTGTTGTTGTTGGTGGATTGTTGGTGGATTGTTGGTGGATTGTTGGGAGAATGTTGTTGTTGGTGGATTCTTGGGGGATTGTTGGGGGATTGTTGGGGGATTGTTGGTGGATTGTTGGGGGATTGTTGGAGGATTGTTGGGGGATTGTTGGGGGATTGTTGGAGGATTGTTGTTGTTGGGGGATTGTTGTTGTTGGTGGATTGTTGGGGGATTGTTGGGGGATTGTTGGGGGATTGTTGGTGGATTGTTGGGGGATTGTTGGGGGATTGTTGGGGGATTGTTGGTGGATTGTTGGTGGATTGTTGGTGGATTGTTGGGGGATTGTTGTTGGATTGTTGGTGGATTGTTGGAGGATTGTTGTTGTTGGGGGATTGTTGGTGGATTGTTGGTGGATTGTTGGGGGATTGTTGGAGGATTGTTGGTGGATTGTTGGTGGATTGTTGGTGGATTGTTGGGGGATTGTTGTTGGATTGTTGGTGGATTGTTGGAGGATTGTTGTTGTTGGGGGATTGTTGGTGGATTGTTGGTGGATTGTTGGAGGATTGTTGGGGGATTGTTGGGGGATTGTTGGAGGATTGTTGTTGTTGGGGGATTGTTGGTGGATTGTTGGGGGATTGTTGGGGGATTGTTGGGGGATTGTTGTTGTTGGGGGATTGTTGGTGGATTGTTGGGGGATTGTTGTTGGATTGTTGGTGGATTGTTGGAGGATTGTTGTTGTTGGGGGATTGTTGGTGGATTGTTGGTGGATTGTTGGTGGATTGTTGGAGGATTGTTGGGGGATTGTTGGGGGATTGTTGGAGGATTGTTGTTGTTGGGGGATTGTTGGTGGATTGTTGGTGGATTGTTGGGGGATTGTTGTTGTTGGTGGATTGTTGGGGGATTGTTGGGGGATTGTTGGTGGATTGTTGGTGGATTGTTGGTGGATTGTTGTTGTTGGGGGATTGTTGGGGGATTGTTGGGGGATTGTTGGGGGATTGTTGGTGGATTGTTGGTGGATTGTTGTTGTTGGGGGATTGTTGGTGGATTGTTGTTGTTGGGGGATTGTTGGGGGATTGTTGGTGGATTGTTGGTGGATTGTTGGTGGATTGTTGGTGGATTGTTGTTGTTGGTGGATTGTTGGGGGATTGTTGGGGGATTGTTGTTGTTGGGGGATTGTTGGGGGATTGTTGGTGGATTGTTGGTGGATTGTTGGTGGATTGTTGGGGGATTGTTGGGGGATTGTTGGGGGATTGTTGTTGTTGGGGGATTGTTGGGGGATTGTTGGGGGATTGTTGGAGGATTGTTGGTGGATTGTTGTGGGATTGTTGTTGTTGGGGGATTGTTGGGGGATTGTTGGGGGATTGTTGGTGGATTGTTGGGGGATTGTTGGGGGATTGTTGGGGGATTGTTGTTGTTGGGGGATTGTTGGGGGATTGTTGGGGGATTGTTGTTGTTGGGGGATTGTTGGGGGATTGTTGGTGGATTGTTGGTGGATTGTTGGTGGATTGTTGGGGGATTGTTGGTGGATTGTTGGTGGATTGTTGGGGGATTGTTGGTGGATTGTTGGTGGATTGTTGGTGGATTGTTGGTGGATTGTTGTTGTTGGTGGATTGTTGGGGGATTGTTGGGGGATTGTTGTTGTTGGGGGATTGTTGGGGGATTGTTGGTGGATTGTTGGTGGATTGTTGGTGGATTGTTGGTGGATTGTTGGTGGATTGTTGGTGGATTGTTGTTGTTGGTGGATTGTTGGGGGATTGTTGGGGGATTGTTGTTGTTGGGGGATTGTTGGTGGATTGTTGGTGGATTGTTGGGGGATTGTTGGGGGATTGTTGGTGGATTGTTGGTGGATTGTTGGGGGATTGTTGGTGGATTGTTGGTGGATTGTTGGTGGATTGTTGGTGGATTGTTGGGGGATTGTTGGAGGATTGTTGGGGGATTGTTGGTGGATTGTTGGGGGATTGTTGGTGGATTGTTGGTGGATTGTTGGGGGATTGTTGGTGGATTGTTGGTGGATTGTTGGGGGATTGTTGGGGGATTGTTGGTGGATTGTTGGTGGATTGTTGGTGGATTGTTGGTGGATTGTTGGGGGATTGTTGGGGGATTGTTGTTGTTGGGGGATTGTTGGTGGATTGTTGGTGGATTGTTGGGGGATTGTTGGAGGATTGTTGGTGGATTGTTGGTGGATTGTTGGGGGATTGTTGTTGTTGGGGGATTGTTGGTGGATTGTTGGTGGATTGTTGGGGGATTGTTGGAGGATTGTTGGTGGATTGTTGGTGGATTGTTGGTGGATTGTTGGGGGATTGTTGGTGGATTGTTGGGGGATTGTTGGGGGATTGTTGTTGTTGGGGGATTGTTGGTGGATTGTTGGTGGATTGTTGGGGGATTGTTGGAGGATTGTTGGTGGATTGTTGGTGGATTGTTGGTGGATTGTTGGGGGATTGTTGGAGGATTGTTGGTGGATTGTTGGGGGATTGTTGGTGGATTGTTGTTGTTGGTGGATTGTTGGGGGATTGTTGGGGGATTGTTGGGGGATTGTTGGTGGATTGTTGGTGGATTGTTGGTGGATTGTTGGGGGATTGTTGGGGGATTGTTGGTGGATTGTTGGTGGATTGTTGTTGTTGGTGGATTGTTGGGGGATTGTTGGGGGATTGTTGGGGGATTGTTGGGGGATTGTTGGTGGATTGTTGGTGGATTGTTGGTGGATTGTTGGGGGATTGTTGGGGGATTGTTGGTGGATTGTTGGTGGATTGTTGGTGGATTGTTGTTGTTGGTGGATTGTTGGGGGATTGTTGGGGGATTGTTGGGGGATTGTTGTTGTTGGGGGATTGTTGGTGGATTGTTGGTGGATTGTTGGTGGATTGTTGGTGGATTGTTGGGGGATTGTTGGAGGATTGTTGGTGGATTGTTGGGGGATTGTTGGTGGATTGTTGTTGTTGGGGGATTGTTGGGGGATTGTTGGTGGATTGTTGGTGGATTGTTGGTGGATTGTTGGTGGATTGTTGGGGGATTGTTGGAGGATTGTTGGGGGATTGTTGGTGGATTGTTGTTGTTGGGGGATTGTTGGGGGATTGTTGGGGGATTGTTGGTGGATTGTTGGTGGATTGTTGGTGGATTGTTGGGGGATTGTTGGTGGATTGTTGGTGGATTGTTGGTGGATTGTTGGTGGATTGTTGGGGGATTGTTGGAGGATTGTTGGGGGATTGTTGGTGGATTGTTGGGGGATTGTTGGTGGATTGTTGGTGGATTGTTGGGGGATTGTTGGGGGATTGTTGGTGGATTGTTGTTGTTGGGGGATTGTTGGGGGATTGTTGGGGGATTGTTGGGGGATTGTTGTTGTTGGGGGATTGTTGGGGGATTGTTGGGGGATTGTTGGGGGATTGTTGTTGTTGGGGGATTGTTGGGGGATTGTTGGGGGATTGTTGGTGGATTGTTGGGGGATTGTTGGGGGATTGTTGGTGGATTGTTGTTGTTGGGGGATTGTTGGGGGATTGTTGTTGTTGGTGGATTGTTGGGGGATTGTTGGGGGATTGTTGGTGGATTGTTGGGGGATTGTTGGGGGATTGTTGGGGGATTGTTGTTGTTGGGGGATTGTTGGGGGATTGTTGTTGTTGGTGGATTGTTGGTGGATTGTTGGTGGATTGTTGGGGGATTGTTGTTGTTGGTGGATT
>CM042392.1:717500-763751 GCA_023634145.1 Thymallus thymallus | reverse complement strand
GGATTGTTGGGGGATTGTTGGTGGATTGTTGTTGTTGGGGGATTGTTGGGGGATTGTTGGGGGATTGTTGGTGGATTGTTGGTGGATTGTTGGGGGATTGTTGGTGGATTGTTGGTGGATTGTTGGGGGATTGTTGGAGGATTGTTGGGGGATTGTTGGTGGATTGTTGGTGGATTGTTGGTGGATTGTTGGTGGATTGTTGGTGGATTGTTGGGGGATTGTTGGAGGATTGTTGGGGGATTGTTGGTGGATTGTTGGGGGATTGTTGGTGGATTGTTGGTGGATTGTTGGGGGATTGTTGGGGGATTGTTGGAGGATTGTTGGGGGATTGTTGGTGGATTGTTGGGGGATTGTTGGTGGATTGTTGGTGGATTGTTGGGGGATTGTTGGGGGATTGTTGGTGGATTGTTGTTGTTGGGGGATTGTTGGGGGATTGTTGGGGGATTGTTGGTGGATTGTTGGGGGATTCTTGGGGGATTGTTGGGGGATTGTTGTTGTTGGGGGATTGTTGGGGGATTGTTGGGGGATTGTTGGGGGATTGTTGTTGTTGGGGGATTGTTGGTGGATTGTTGGGGGATTGTTGGGGGATTGTTGGGGGATTGTTGGGGGATTGTTGTTGTTGGGGGATTGTTGGGGGATTGTTGGGGGATTGTTGGTGGATTGTAGGGGGATTGTTGGGGGATTGTTGGTGGATTGTTGTTGTTTGGGGATTGTTGGGGGATTGTTGTTGTTGGGGGATTGTTGGGGGATTGTTGGTGGATTGTTGGGGGATTGTTGGGTTGTGATTGTTGGGGGATTGTTGGGGGATTGTTGTTGTTGGGGATTGTTGGTGGATTGTTGGTGGATTGTTGGGGGATTGTTGGGGGATTGTTGGTGGATTGTTGGGGGATTGTTGTTGTTGGGGGATTGTTGGGGGATTGTTGTTGTTGGGGGATTGTTGGAGGATTGTTGGGGGATTGTTGTGTTGGGATTGTTGGGGGATTGTTGTTGTGGGGATTGTTGGGGGATTGTTGGGGGATTGTTGGGGGATTGTTGTTGTTGGGGGATTGTTGGGGGATTGTTGGGGGATTGTTGGGGGATTGTTGGGGATTGTTGGGGGATTGTTGGGGATTGTTGTGGGGATTGTTGGTGGATTGTTGGGGGGGGATTGTTGTTGTTGGTGGATTGTTGGGGGATTGTTGGGGGATTGTTGGGGGATTGTTGTTGTTGGGGGATTGTTGGTGGATTGTTGGTGGATTGTTGGTGGATTGTTGGGGGATTGTTGTTGTTGGGGGATTGTTGGTGGATTGTTGGTGGATTGTTTGGGATTGTTGGTGGATTGTTGGTGGATTGTTGGGGGATTGTTGTTGTTGGGGGATTGTTGTGGGATTGTTGGTGGATTGTTGGGGGATTGTTGGGGGATTGTTGGGGGATTGTTGGTGGATTGTTGGGGGATTGTTGGTGGATTGTTGGGGGATTGTTGGGGGATTGTTGGGGGATTGTTGTTGTTGGGGGATTGTTGGGGGATTGTTGGTGGATTGTTGGGGGATTGTTGTTGTTGGGGGATTGTTGGGGGATTGTTGGGGGATTGTTGTGGGATTGTTGGTGGATTGTTGGGGGATTGTTGGGGGATTGTTGGGGGATTGTTGGGGGATTGTTGTTGTTGGGGGATTGTTGGGGGATTGTTGTTGTTGGGGGATTGTTGGTGGATTGTTGGTGGATTGTTGGGGGATTGTTGTTGTTGGGGATTGTTGGTGGATTGTTGGTGGATTGTTGGGGGATTGTTGGTGGATTGTTGGTGGATTGTTGGGGGATTGTTGTTGTTGGTGGATTGTTGGGGGATTGTTGTTGTTGGGGGATTGTTGGTGGATTGTTGGTGGATTGTTGGGGGATTGTTGGTGGATTGTTGGTGGATTGTTGGGGGATTGTTGTTGTTGGTGGATTGTTGGGGGATTGTTGTTGTTGGGGGATTGTTGGTGGATTGTTGGTGGATTGTTGGGGGATTGTTGGGGGATTGTTGTTGTTGGTGGATTGTTGGGGGATTGTTGGGGGATTGTTGTTGTTGGGGGATTGTTGGTGGATTGTTGGTGGATTGTTGGGGGATTGTTGGTGGATTGTTGGTGGATTGTTGGGGGATTGTTGTTGTTGGTGGATTGTTGGGGGATTGTTGGGGGATTGTTGGGGGATTGTTGTTGTTGGTGGATTGTTGGGGGATTGTTGGGGGATTGTTGGGGGATTGTTGTTGTTGGTGGATTGTTGGTGGATTGTTGGGGGATTGTTGGGGGATTGTTGTTGTTGGTGGATTGTTGGGGGATTGTTGGGGGATTGTTGGGGGATTGTTGGGGGATTGTTGTTGTTGGTGGATGGTTGGGGGATTGTTGGGGGATTGTTGGGGGATTGTTGTTGTTGGTGGATTGTTGGTGGATTGTTGGGGGATTGTTGGGGGATTGTTGGGGGATTGTTGGGGGATTGTTGGTGGATTGTTGGGGGATTGTTGGGGGATTGTTGGGGGATTGTTGGGGGATTGTTGTTGTTGGTGGATTGTTGGGGGATTGTTGGTGGATTGTTGGGGGATTGTTGTTGTTGGTGGATTGTTGGTGGATTGTTGGGGGATTGTTGGGGGATTGTTGGGGGATTGTTGGGGGATTGTTGTTGTTGGTGGATTGTTGGGGGATTGTTGGGGGATTGTTGGTGGATTGTTGGGGGATTGTTGTTGTTGGGGGATTGTTGGGGGATTGTTGGGGGATTGTTGGTGGATTGTTGGGGGATTGTTGTTGTTGGGGGATTGTTGGGGGATTGTTGGGGGATTGTTGGGGGATTGTTGTTGTTGGGGGATTGTTGGGGGATTGTTGGGGGATTGTTGGTGGATTGTTGGGGGATTGTTGGGGGATTGTTGGGGGATTGTTGGGGGATTGTTGGGGGATTGTTGGGGGATTGTTGTTGTTGGGGGATTGTTGGGGGATTGTTGGGGGATTGTTGGTGGATTGTTGGGGGATTGTTGGGGGATTGTTGGGGGATTGTTGGGGGATTGTTGTTGTTGGGGGATTGTTGGGGTATTGTTGGGGGATTGTTGGGGGATTGTTGGTGGATTGTTGGGGGATTGTTGGGGGATTGTTGGGGGATTGTTGGTGAATTGTTGGGGTATTGTTGGTGGATTGTTGTTGTTGGGGGATTGTTGGGGGATTGTTGGGGGATTGTTGTTGTTGGGGGATTGTTGGGGGATTGTTGGTGGATTGTTGGGGGATTGTTGGGGGATTGTTGGGGGATTGTTGGGGGATTGTTGGGGAATTGTTGTTGTTGGGGGATTGTTGGTGGATTGTTGTTGTTGGGGGATTGTTGGGGGATTGTTGTTGTTGGGGGATTGTTGGTGGATTGTTGTTGTTGGGGGATTGTTGGTGGATTGTTGGTGGATTGTTGGGGGATTGTTGGGGGATTGTTGGGGGATTGTTGGTGGATTGTTGGTGGATTGTTGGGGGATTGTTGGGGGATTGTTGGGGGATTGTTGTTGTTGGGGGATTGTTGGTGGATTGTTGGGGGATTGTTGGGGGATTGTTGGTGGATTGTTGGTGGATTGTTGGTGGATTGTTGGTGGATTGTTGGGGGATTGTTGGGGGATTGTTGGGGGATTGTTGGTGGATTGTTGGGGGATTGTTGGGGGATTGTTGTTGTTGGGGGATTGTTGGTGGATTGTTGTTGTTGGGGGATTGTTGGGGGATTGTTGTTGTTGGGGGATTGTTGGGGGATTGTTGGTGGATTGTTGGGGGATTGTTGGGGGATTGTTGGTGGATTGTTGGTGGATTGTTGGGGGATTGTTGGTGGATTGTTGGTGGATTGTTGGGGGATTGTTGGGGGATTGTTGGTGGATTGTTGGGGGATTGTTGGGGGATTGTTGGGGGATTGTTGGTGGATTGTTGGTGGATTGTTGGGGGATTGTTGGTGGATTGTTGGGGGATTGTTGGGGGATTGTTGGTGGATTGTTGGGGGATTGTTGTTGTTGGGGGATTGTTGGGGGATTGTTGGGGGATTGTTGGGGGATTGTTGGTGGATTGTTGGGGGATTGTTGGTGGATTGTTGGGTGGATTATTGGGGGATTGTTGGGGGATTGTTGGGGGATTGTTGGTGGATTGTTGGGGGATTGTTGTTGTTGGTGGATTGTTGGTGGATTGTTGGGGGATTGTTGGTGGATTGTTGGTGGATTGTTGGTGGATTGTTGGGGGATTGTTGGGGGATTGTTGGGGGATTGTTGGTGGATTGTTGTTGTTGGGGGATTGTTGGGGGATTGTTGGGGGATTGTTGGTGGATTGTTGGGGGATTGTTGTTGTTGGGGGATTGTTGGTGGATTGTTGGTGGATTGTTGGGGGATTGTTGGTGGATTGTTGGTGGATTGTTGGGGGATTGTTGGTGGATTGTTGGTGGATTGTTGGGGGATTGTTGGTGGATTGTTGGTGGATTGTTGGGGGATTGTTGGGGGATTGTTGGGGGATTGTTGGTGGATTGTTGTTGTTGGTGGATTGTTGGTGGATTGTTGGGGGATTGTTGGTGGATTGTTGGTGGATTGTTGGTGGATTGTTGGGGGATTGTTGGGGGATTGTTGGGGGATTGTTGTTGTTGGGGGATTGTTGGGGGATTGTTGGTGGATTGTTGGTGGATTGTTGGGGGATTGTTGTTGTTGGGGGATTGTTGGTGGATTGTTGGGGGATTGTTGGGGGATTGTTGGGGGATTGTTGTTGTTGGTGGATTGTTGGGGGATTGTTGTTGTTGGGGGATTGTTGGTGGATTGTTGGGGGATTGTTGGGGGATTGTTGGGGGATTGTTGTTGTTGGGGGATTGTTGGTGGATTGTTGGTGGATTGTTGGGGGATTGTTGGGGGATTGTTGGGGGATTGTTGTTGTTGGGGGATTGTTGGTGGATTGTTGGTGGATTGTTGGGGGATTGTTGGGGGATTGTTGGGGGATTGTTGGTGGATTGTTGGTGGATCGTTGGTGGATCGTTGGGGGATCGTTGGGGGATCGTTGGGGGATTGTTGGTGGATTGTTGGGGGATTGTTGTTGTTGGGGGATTGTTTGGGGATTGTTGGGGGATTGTTGTTGTTGGGGGATTGTTGGGGGATTGTTGGGGGATTGTTGGGGGATTGTTGGTGGATTGTTGTTGTTGGGGGATTGTTGGGGGATTGTTGTTGTTGGGGGATTGTTGGGGGATTGTTGGTGGATTGTTGGGGGATTGTTGGGGGATTGTTGGGGGATTGTTGGTGGATTGTTGGGGGATTGTTGGTGGATTGTTGGGGGATTGTTGGGGGATTGTTGGTGGATTGTTGGGGGATTGTTGTTGTTGGGGGATTGTTGGGGGATTGTTGGGGGATTGTTGGTGGATTGTTGGGGGATTGTTGGTGGATTGTTGGGTGGATTATTGGGGGATTGTTGGGGGATTGTTGGGGGATTGTTGGGGGATTGTTGGTGGATTGTTGGGGGATTGTTGGGGGATTGTTGGTGGATTGTTGGTGGATTGTTGGTGGATTGTTGGGGGATTGTTGGGGGATTGTTGGTGGATTGTTGTTGTTGGGGGATTGTTGGGGGATTGTTGGTGGATTGTTGGTGGATTGTTGGGGGATTGTTGGTGGATTGTTGGTGGATTGTTGGTGGATTGTTGGTGGATTGTTGGGGGATTGTTGGTGGATTGTTGGGGGATTGTTGGGGGATTGTTGGGGGATTGTTGGGGGATTGTTGGTGGATTGTTGGTGGATTGTTGGTGGATTGTTGGGGGATTGTTGGTGGATTGTTGGGGGATTGTTGGGGGATTGTTGGGGGATTGTTGGTGGATTGTTGTTGTTGGTGGATTGTTGGGGGATTGTTGTTGTTGGTGGATTGTTGGGGGATTGTTGTTGTTGGTGGATTGTTGGGGGATTGTTGTTGTTGGTGGATTGTTGGGGGATTGTTGTTGTTGGTGGATTGTTGGGGGATTGTTGGTGGATTGTTGGGGGATTGTTGTTGTTGGGGGATTGTTGGGGGATTGTTGGGGGATTGTTGGTGGATTGTTGGGGGATTGTTGGGGGATTGTTGTTGTTGGTGGATTGTTGGTGGATTGTTGGGGGATTGTTGGTGGATTGTTGGGGGATTGTTGGGGGATTGTTGGTGGATTGTTGGGGGATTGTTGTTGTTGGTGGATTGTTGGTGGATTGTTGGGGGATTGTTGGGGGATTGTTGGTGGATTGTTGGTGGATTGTTGGGGGATTGTTGGTGGATTGTTGGTGGATTGTTGGGGGATTGTTGGTGGATTGTTGGGGGATTGTTGGGGGATTGTTGTTGTTGGTGGATTGTTGGTGGATTGTTGGGGGATTGTTGGGGGATTGTTGGTGGATTGTTGGTGGATTGTTGGTGGATTGTTGGTGGATTGTTGGTGGATTGTTGGGGGATTGTTGGGGGATTGTTGGTGGATTGTTGGGGGATTGTTGGTGGATTGTTGGGGGATTGTTGGGGGATTGTTGGGCGATTGTTGGGGGATTGTTGGTGGATTGTTGGGGGATTGTTGGGGGATTGTTGGTGGATTGTTGGTGGATTGTTGGTGGATTGTTGGTGGATTGTTGGGGGATTGTTGGTGGATTGTTGGGGGATTGTTGTTGTTGGTGGATTGTTGGGGGATTGTTGGGGGATTGTTGGGGGATTGTTGGGTGGATTGTTGGTGGATTGTTGGTGGATTGTTGGTGGATTGTTGGTGGATTGTTGGGGGATTGTTGGTGGATTGTTGGGGGATTGTTGGGGGATTGTTGGGTGGATTGTTGGTGGATTGTTGGTGGATTGTTGGGGGATTGTTGTTGTTGGTGGATTGTTGGGGGATTGTTGGGGGGATTGTTGGGGGATTTTCCATAACATTTCAATACATTTTCTCTATACTGTCAAACAAAGATTTCTTCACATTGTATGGTAAGAGTAAAACCAGGAATAAATAATGTCAGGATTTCTTTTTATTTATCTTTCAACATTTCTATCTAGGATTATGTTTCATAATGACAGAAAATTTACTTGGAAAAACAAATCACAAAAATGTTAACAATTCACAACGCTTTTCCCCTTTGAAAGGGTATAAGGAGAACAACTGATATGATGGAGGGCACATCTTACCCAGAAATAATCAATCAATCAATCAATCAATGTCTAACCAAATAATAATCAACCCACTATCCACAGTTTGAGAATAGCGAGGCAACAGTAAAGACATTTTATTTGATTTAGACCTACAGTAGAATTCAAATTTAACCAGTAGAACACAAAGAAATAAATATATGTTGTTTTCCTTCTCATGGACGCTAAGCCTTGCGTTTCAAGTAAAAATCTGGTGAAGATAATTCATGAACATAAATTCTAACTTCATATCCTGGTCCCAGATCAGTTTGTGCTCTTGCCAACTTCACTGCTGTCAGTATCAAGCTAATTATAATTGACATGACAATGAGTGACAGCGCAAACTTACTGGCATTGGTTGAAAGTATATTTGATGATGTTGAATCAACATGTAAAAGTACACTGAACAAAAATATATATGCAACATGCAACAATTTCAAAGCTTTTACTGATTTACAGTTCATGTAGGGAAATCAGTAAATCTAAATAAATAAATTAGATGACATTCTTCCAGTCCTAACAGCCTACCCGACCCCTCGGAGGCGTCCGCATGGTCCAAAACACAGTTGCCTCGTTTTGTATCACATTCCAATGATAAAACTGGGGGGGGAACAAAAATGCTATTTTAGAATGTCCCCCCCCCCAGTGAAAGTTGTGCCCCTGGTAATGATCAAGCTGTTTAATCAGCCTCTTGATGCCACACCTGTCAGGTGGATAGATTATCCTGCCAAGGAAGAAAAGCTCACTAACAGGGATGTAAACCAATTTATGCACAACATTTTAGAGAAATAAGCTTTTTGTAAAAATTCGGAGATATTTTATTTCAGCTGATGAAACACTGGACCAACACTTTACATGTTGCGTTCATATTTTTGTTCAGTATAATTGGATTTACGTCATCAACGTAAGGGCATTTCAAAAAAATTTCACCCAACTTTTATTATTGAATTCACGTTAGTTCAACCAAATGTAAATCAGAACTAGACGTTGAACTGACATCTGTTCCCAGTGGGTGGCTACTAACTTCAGTGATAAACATGAATTATTCAATCATATAGGTAGTGTTCTGTTGATCAGTATTATGCCTTCATGGAAGGTGAGAGGGCTACTCCAAATGGCCAAAGCAAAGCAGGGTCAAAGGTCAAGCCAACAGCGTGCAGGCACAGAGGTTGTTTTACAGTAAATTCACCAGGAGAAAGTCAAGTTAGTATTTTCCAATTTCCATCAATGAATATGACAAACTTCAAATATATGGGACAAATAAAGAAGAGATGCAGAGTGTTGTCATGTAACTCTAGAAACTATGCTTGGAAAATACCAGGCAAAACCTCTCAAATAAATGAATGGTATGATAAGACTTGGCAAACCAGACCTATGACGAGGTATTTCACATCCACTGTATGTTGTTTGTATTGTAATCCATTAAAGTTGATTATAACATGTGACTGTGCAAAATATCTTTATTAATTGCACAAAACGTTTATGAAGACAGCCATCATATTAACACAAAAGTTCCTTTATCAAGTAATCTAGAGTTTTAGGTAACTGTTGCACCACATTAATAATGAGTACAATTTCAACTTGGGGATAATGGGCACTTCATTATTACACTCCATGCCTCATCTTTCATTCAGCAGGATGATGCCTACTGGGTCCGAGAGGCTCTCAGACTAGAAGCCCTTCTCTTAACCCTCAGTCTAGAGGCTGCACATGTCAGCTCTGTCCCAACTGGGTTCTCTCAGTTACCCAACTGAAGCTAGGACAGCAATACACTGGCCCATAAAGGCCATTCAGCTGTTGAATTCCCACCTGCAATCCCCTCCTCTGTTGTTGTGGCGAAGGTCCCTTTTTTTTGTGCGTGCAGGACTGTAGGACTGTGGATATTATTAGCTGGGTTGTTAGCTGAGTGTCTTTGGTGATGTTGGTGAGTGGGAGGGGCTGGGGTTGGAGGTAGAAATGTCTCCCATCTGTGGCGAGCTGCGGTGCTAAGCTAACGGATGCAAGGATGCGAGGCAGCGCAGAGAGTAGTGATCGAGTAGCCATACAGGTACAGCAGTGTTGGTCCAGTGTTGGGCCCCGCCCCTGGCCCCCGTGTCATCATAAGGCGCCCACAGGGTCTTGGGAGTCATTCTGGATGGGGGACTAAACCAATCGAATAGAAAGACAGGATATTGGCATATTTGTGAATATAGATGAATGGAAAGTCAACAAGGTTTGTGAGCTGGATGGCTAGGTGGTTTTGGGTGGTTTTGGGTGATTTTGGGTGGTTTTAGGGTGGTTTTTGGTGGTTTTGAGGGCTTACCTGTCTAGGTTTTCGGGGTGGGTGAGGGTGTGTTGAGTGGCACTTATTTTTCTGTAAGAAAAGGTACTGCATGTTTACCATGTTAGTGTATTGTGATAGAAAATGGTTAAATGCATCATTACCAAACTAATGTCAGGGTTGGAAAGTGGTGTCTATATTTAACCTTCTGATGCAGTCGGTAGTGAAGACTACGGTCCGACAGCCAGGAATGTTTCAGTGACTGCGAGGCACTCATCCTCCAACTAGGGAACACACCGACAAACACACACTATCACAGGGATACACAGGTCTACAACTGAATAATAATACAACCTTAGAGACACATACAGACACACAAAGTAACACACAGTAACTTTCACCTGTTGCTCTTAACCAGCAGGCGAGTGATGAAGTCTTTGGCCTCCTCAGAGATGTCTGTAAACTCCTCCTCCTCAAAGTTCCACTGACAGGCCAGGATATTGTTCAGAGTCTCGTTGTCATCGTCCCCCAGGAACGGAGACAGACCAGTTAGCCTGGAGGCACAGCGAGAGAGGTGTTCCACAGTGATGACTGTGAGGATAAGTGATCACAGGCTAAAATGTTAGCTATTAATACCATGCAAGCCCCGTTGTGAGGGAGCTTGTTTCCTTTCAATAGTGTTATTTAGGTGACAGAACACTGGGTTAGAACCATGTCGCTGTGGTGTATTTTTGACGTCACCCAATCACATCTTAGGGTAGGTAGCTTGTGTAATGTATGTGAGTATGAGAACGGAAATGTTATTGTTTATGTGGACTCACAGCATGTATGTGATGACCCCCAGACTCCACATGTCCGTAGGGAATGAGACAAATTCATAGTTGATGACTTCCGGAGCAAGGAATTCCGGCGTTCCAAAATTAACCCTCAACTTTTCCCTGGGCTTATACCTGAGACAGGGATAGAGGAGGGAATGAGGAGCGAAGAGTGTTAAGAATGTGTAAATCAAATCAGATGTTAGCAGATGTTATTGAGGGTGTGGTGAAATGCTTGTTCTTCTAGCTCCGACAGTGCAGTAATATCTAACAAGTAATATCTAACAGTTTCATATACCCAAATACACATAAATCTAAGTAAGGAATGAATTGAGAATATATACATAAATGCCACTAAGATGCAGTGTCATAGTAAGCTGTATAGTATGCAGTATATACATAAGAGATTGGTGATGCAGTATGTAAACACCATTAAGTGACTAAGATACTGTAGAAGTGCAGTTTATACATAGAGATGAGTGATGCAGATACGGATACATTATTTAATCAGTATCTATAGGCAGCCGCCTCTGGTGTGTTAGTGATAGCTGTTTAACAATGAGATATAATCTGTTTTTCAGTCTCTCGGTCCCAGCTTTGATGCTCCTGTACTGACCTCGCCTTCTGGATGATAGCGGGGTGAACAGGCAGTGGCTCGGGTGGTTGATGTCCTTGATGATCTTTTTGACCTTCCTGTGGCATCGGGTGCTGTAGGTGTCCAGGAAGAAGGGAAGTTTGTCCCCAATAATGCGTTGGGCAGACCGCACCACCCTATGGAGAGCTTTGCGGTTGTGGGTGGTGCAGTTGCCGTACCAGGCGGTGATACACACCGGCAGGATGCTCTCAATTGTGCATCTGTAGAAGTTAGTGAGGGATTTAGGTGATAAGCCAAATGTCTTTAGCCTCCTGAGGTTGAAGAGGCTCTGTTGTGCCTTCTTCACCACACTGTCTGTGTGGGTGGACCATTTCAGTTTATCAGTGATGTGTATGCCGAGGAACTTGAAGCTTTCCACCTTCTCCACTGCGGTCCCATTGATGTGGATCGGGGGGTGTGCCCTCTGCTGTTTCCTGAAGTCCACGATCATCTCCTTAGTTGTGTTGACATTGAGTGAGAGGCTACTTTCACTTTTTTTGTAAGTAGTACATTTGACAGATGTTGGAATCTATCTCTCGAGTCCTGGCACCACACTCCCAGAGCCCTCACCTCCTCCCTGTAGGCTGTTTCATCATTGTTGGTAATCAAGCCTACTACTATTGTGTCGTCTGCAAACTTGATGATTGAGTTGGAGGCGTGCTTGGCCACGCAGTCATGGGTGAACAGGGAGTACAGGAGGGGGCTGAGCACGCACCCTTGTGGGGCCCCAGTGTTGAGGATCAGTGAAGTGGCCTGACTGTCTTCCTTCACCACCTGGGGGCGGGGTTCAGACCCAGGGCCTCGAGCTTAATGATGAGCTTGGAGGGAACTATGGTGTTGAATGCTGAGCTATAGTCAATGAACAGCATTCTTACATAGGTATTCCTCTTGTCCAGATGGGATAGGGCAGTGTGTAATGTGGTTATGATTGTAGAGAATGCACCTAAAGAGAGACAGAGAAACAGACCGTATATAGATATTTGTAACTTACCTTCTTGCAAGCCCAAAGTCAATTATTTTGATCTTGTTTGTAGCTCTGCTCACACACAGAATGTTCTCCGGCTAGGAAAGGACAAAAAGAGTGAGACAGAAACTAGTTAAGACAATGACAGAAAGGTGGTGATACAGGCAAGGTAATCAAGAAAGAGAAATAGATGGTGGAGGATGAAAATGGGAAAGAGATGGATCCTCATAAAGTTCTACTGCTGCACCATCGAGAGCAACTGCTCGAAATCCGACCGTGAGGCGCTACAGTTATTCAGAGAGCTACGACACTGCATCTCAGAACTAGAGGAGTCACTACAGACAACCTGGTTCAGTGGTCTAAGACACTACATCTCAGAACTAGAGGAGTCACTACAGACAACCTGGTTCAGTGGTCTAAGACACTGCATCTCAGAACTAGAGGAGTCACTACAGACAACCTGGTTCAATGGTCTAAGACACTGCATCTCAGTGTTAGAGGAGTCACTACAGACAACCTGGTTCAGTGGTCTAAGACACTGCATCTCAGAACTAGAGGAGTCACTACAGACAACCTGGTTCAGTGGTCTAAGACACTGCATCTCAGAACTAGAGGAGTCACTACAGACAACCTGGTTCAATGGTCTAAGACACTGCATCTCAGTGTTAGAGGAGTCACTACAGACAACCTGGTTCAGTGGTCTAAGACACTGCATCTCAGAACTAGAGGAGTCACTACAGACAACCTGGTTCAGTGGTCTAAGACACTGCATCTCAGAACTAGAGGAGTCACTACAGACAACCTGGTTCAATGGTCTAAGACACTGCATCTCAGTGTTAGAGGAGTCACTACAGCCAACCTGGTTCAGTGGTCTAAGACACTACATCTCAGTGCTAGAGGCGTCACTACAGACAACCTGGTTCAGTGGTCTAAGACACTGCATCTCAGTGCTAGAGGAGTCACTACAGACAACCTGGTTCAGTGGTCTAAGACACTGTATCTCAGTGTTAGAGGAGTCACTACAGACAACCTGGTTCAGCGGTCTAAGACACTGCATCTCAGTGCTAGAGGCGTCACTACAGACACCCTGGTTCAATGGTCTAAGACACTGCATCTCAGTGTTAGAGGAGTCACTACAGACAACCTGGTTCAGTGGTCTAAGACACTGCATCTCAGTGTTAGAGGAGTCACTACAGACACCCTGGTTCAGTGGTCTAAGACACTGCATCTCAGTGTTAGAGGAGTCACTACAGACAACCTGGTTCAGTGGTCTAAGACACTGCATCTCAGTGTTAGAGGAGTCACTACAGACAACCTGGTTCAGTGGTCTAAGACACTGTATCTCAGTGCTAGAGGAGTCACTACAGACAACCTGGTTCAGTGGTCTAAGACACTGCATCTCAGTGTTAGAGGAGTCACTACAGACAACCTGGTTCAGTGGTCTAAGACACTGCATCTCAGTGTTAGAGGAGTCACTACAGACAACCTGGTTCAGTGGTCTAAGACACTACATCTCAGTGTTAGAGGAGTCACTACAGACAACCTGGTTCAGTGGTCTAAGACACTACATCTCAGTGTTAGAGGAGTCACTACAGACAACCTGGTTCAGTGGTCTAAGACACTGCATCTCAGTGCTAGAGGCGTCACTACAGACAACCTGGTTCAGTGGTCTAAGACACTGCATCTCAGAACTAGAGGAGTCACTACAGACAACCTGGTTCAGTGGTCTAAGACACTGCATCTCAGTGTTGGAGGAGTCACTACAGACCCTGGTTCAGTGGTCTAAGACACTGTATCTCAGTGTTAGAGGAGTCACTACAGACAACCTGGTTCAGTTGTCTAAGACACTGCATCTCAGTGTTAGAGGAGTCACTACAGACAACCTGGTTCAGTGGTCTAAGACACTGCATCTCAGTGCTAGAGGAGTCACTACAGACAACCTGGTTCAGTGGTCTAAGACACTGCATCTCAGTGCTAGATGAGTCACTACAGACAACCTGGTTCAGTGGTCTAAGACACTGCATCTCAGTGTTAGAGGAGTCACTACAGACAACCTGGTTCAGTGGTCTAAGACACTGCATCTCAGTGTTAGAGGAGTCACTACAGACAACCTGGTTCAGTGGTCTAAGACACTGCATCTCAGTGCTAGAGGAGTCACTACAGACAACCTGGTTCAGTGGTCTAAGACACTACATCTCAGTGTTAGAGGAGTCACTACAGACACCCTGGTTCAGTGGTCTAAGACACTGCATCTCAGTGCTAGAGGAGTCACTACAGACCCTGGTTCAGCGAGCTACGACACTGCATCTCAGTGCTAGAGGAGTCACTACAGACCCTGGTTCAGCGAGCTACGACACTGCATCTCAGTGCTAGAGGAGTCACTACAGACACCCTGGTTCAGCGAGCTACAACACTGCATCTCAGTGCTAGAGGCGTCACTACAGACCCTGGTTCAGTGGTCTAAGACACTGCATCTCAGTGCTAGAGGCGTCACTACAGACCCTGGTACAGTGGTCTAAGACACTGCATCTCAGTGCTAGAGGCGTCACTACAGACACCCTGGTTCAGCGAGCTACGACACTGCATCTCAGTGCTAGAGGCGTCACTACAGACAACCTGGTTCAGCGAGCTACGACACTACATCTCAGTGCTAGAGGCATCACTACAGACAACCTGGTTCAGCGAGCTACGACACTGCATCTCAGTGCTAGAGGCGTCACTACAGACACCCTGGTTCAGCGAGCTACGACACTGCATCTCAGTGCTAGAGGCGTCACTACAGACAACCTGGTTCAGCGAGCTACGACACTGCATCTCAGTGCTAGAGGAGTCACTACAGACCCTGGATCAGCGAGCTACGACACTGCATCTCAGTGCTAGAGGCGTTACTACAGACACCCTGGTTCAGCGAGCTACGACACTGCATCTCAGTGCTAGAGGAGTCACTACAGACAACCTGGTTCAGTGGTCTAAGTCACTGCATCTCAGTGCTAGAGGAGTCACTACAGACACCCTGGTTCAGCGAGCTACGACACTGCATCTCAGTGCTAGAGGCGTCACTACAGACCCTGGTTCAGTGGTCTAAGACACTGCATCTCAGTGCTAGAGGAGTCACTACAGACAGCCTGGTTCAGCGAGCTACGACACTGCATCTCAGTGCTAGAGGCGTCACTACAGACAACCTGGTTCAGTGGTCTAAGACACTGCATCTCAGTGCTGGAGGCGTCACTACAGACAACCTGGTTCAGTGGTCTAAGACACTGCATCTCAGTGCTAGAGGCGTCACTACAGACACCCTGGTTCAGTGGTCTAAGACACTGCATCTCAGTGCTAGAGGCGTCACTACAGACACCCTGGTTCGATTCCATGTTGACGTTAACTGCAGTCACTGTACTCATAACATACAGGAAAACTATCGCCTTATGGCGAGGATAGCCTCGCTGCAAGCCCAGCTATCGTTAGGCAAGGGCAATATAAGTGTAGGAAAGGATGAAATTGCGTCTGTGCCACCAGTAATTACAGTTCTCTCAGAACTCAGAGAACTCAGTAAGGAACTCTGTATAAGTCCCAGGAGGCCTGTAAACAGTAGCTATAAAAAGTGATTGAGTAGGCTGCATAGATTTCATGACTAGAAGCTCAAAAGATGGGGGTAAATTGAAATTTCCTATCAGACCTTGTCGTCATGGCAGATAATATTCTAATTTTTGGTGACTTTAACATTCAGATGGAAAAGTCCACAGATCCATTACAAAAGGCTTTCGGCGCCATCATCGACTCAGTGGGTTAGGGTTAGGGTTAGGGTCTCCGGACCTACTCATTGCCACAGTCATACACTGGATCTAGTTCTGTCCCGTGGAATAAGTATTGTGGATCTAAATGTTTTTCCTCATAATCCTGGACTATCGGACCACCATTTTATTTCGTTTGCAATCGCAACAAATAATCTGCTCAGACCCCAACCAAGGATCATCAAAAGCTGTGCTATAAATTCTCGGACAACGCAAAGATTCCTAGATGCTCTTCCAGATTCCCTCCACCTATCCAAGGACGTCGGAGTACAAAAATCAGTTAATGATCAAACTGAGGATCTAAATTTAACCTTGCATAATACCCTAGATGCAGTCGCACCCCTAAAAACAAAAAACATTTGCCAAAAGAAACTAGCTCCCTGGTACACAGAAAATACCCGAGCTCTGAAGGAAGCTTCCAGAAAGCTTGAACGGAAATGGCGCTCCACCAAACTGGAAGTCTTCCTACTAGATAGATAGATAGATAGATAGATAGATAGATAGATAGATAGATAGATAGATAGATAGATAGATAGATAGATAGATAGATAGATAGATAGATAGATAGATAGATAGATAGATAGATAGATAGATAGATAGATAGATAGATAGATAGATAGATAGATAGATAGATAGATAGATAGATAGATAGATAGATAGATAGATAGATAGATAGATAGATAGATAGATAGATAGATAGATAGATAGATAGATAGATAGATAGATAGATAGATAGATAGATACTTTATTGATCCCCCGGGGGGGAAATTTCATTGTCAAGCAGCTACAACAAAACACAGGGCAGGTGCAAAATGCCACAACGAAAGTACACAAAAGACAGATACACGGTACATGATACATAGAGCGGCAGTATGAAAAAGTATAGAAATACAAGATATCTGGAGTGCAAAAAAAAGCTATAAAAAGGACATTGAATAGTATGGGTGGTTGGCTGAATATGTACACTATACGTTGGTGGATGTTGGATGGTTAACTATACTATACAGGTCGATGGCAGAGAAATACTTCAGTAGCTAAAAATGCGTATGATATGAGCGAGGGTAATAATAGTTTACTTAATAGACAGACTGGGTAAATGAACAGGTAAGTGAACATTTTGCATGGTTAAATTAGCTGTACAGTTAGGTATACAGTTATATTTACAGATAAGTGAATACTTGCATGTTTACACAAACTGTACAGGTAAATGACAGGAAGAGATACTTTAATAGCTAAATGTGTGTATGATATCATTTGGGGTAATAATAGTAATTCCCTTAAAATACAGTCCTTAGTGCGCAGGGTTTAATTACAGACAACTGCACTTATTGCACATTCGATATGCTAAAAGCAATGAGAAAAGGTGCAACTGGCAGGATACTAATATGCATTCCTGAGTGAATGCCTACGTCCAATAATTACTTACAATATTGCATGTGATATAATATAACAACTGTACATGAGTATGTATATACAGACCTGTATGAATAAATAGGTCCTGAGTGGATGAGTGCTGACGGACCAGAGTTACTCACGGATGGATGCATAATTGTTAAACTAGGTCCTAGCACCCCAACAGTTCCAGATCTATGTTGCCGACGGCACGGCACCCCGGTGAGGCATTATACAGTCTCATAGCCGCCGGCAGGAAGGACCTCCTGTAGCGCTCTCTGGCACACCGTGGTGGGATCAGTCTGTGACTGAAAGTGCTCCTCTGCGTCATAACCATAGCGTGCAGAGGGTGGGTGACGTTGTCCATGATGGCCAGCAGTTTGGCCAGGATCCGTCTCTCCGCCACCTCCTCTAGAGTGTCAAGGGTCATCCCCAGGACAGAGCTAGCCTTCCTGATCAGCTTATTTACCCGAGAAGCATCACCGGCTTTGATGTTTGCTCCCCAGCACACCACTGCAAAAAAGATGGCACTGGCCACCACAGACTGGTAGAAGGTATGCAGTAGTTTACTGCACACGTTGAAGGACCTGAGCCTCCTCAGAAAGTAGAGTCGGCTCTGGCCCCTACTAGCTTGGAAAGAAAGTACAGTGCAATATGGAAGAGTCCTCACTGCTGCTCCATCATCCTATTTTTCCAACCTAATTGAGGAGAATAAGAATAATCCTACATTTCTATTTGATACTGTTGCAAAGCTAACTAAAAAGCAGCATTCCCCAAGAGAGGATGCCTTTCACTTCAGCAGCGATGAATTCATGAACTTCTTCAACGGAAAGATCATTATCATTAGAAAGCAAATTACAGACTCCTTTTTGAATCTGCATATTTCCCCAAAGCTCAGCTATCCTGAGTCTGCACAGAACTGCCAGGACCTCGGATCAATGGAGACTCATTCATGAAAATTGTCATGGCCTCTAAACCTTCAACCTGCATACTGGACCCTATTCCAACTAAACTACTGAAAGAGCTACTTCCTGTGCTCGGCCCTCCTATGCTGAACATAATAAATGGCTCCCTCTCCACCGGATGTGTACCAAACTCTCTAAAGGTGGCAGTAATAAAGCCGCTCTTGAAAAAGCCAAGCCTTGACCCAGAAAATGTAAAAAAATATTGGCCTATATCGAATCTCCCATTTCTCTCAAACAAATTAGAAAAAGCTGTTGCGCAGCAACTCACTGCCTTCCTGAAGACAAATAATGTATACGAAACACTTCAGTCTGGTTTTAGACCCTATCATAGCACTGAGACTGCACTTGTGAAAGTGGTGAACAACCTTTTAATGGCGTCAGACCAAGGCCCTGCATCTGTCCTCGTGCTCTTAGACCTTAGTGCTGCTTTTGACACCATCGACCATCATATTCTTTTGGAGAGATTGGAAACCTTAATTGGTCTACACGGAGAAGTTCTTGCCTGGTTAAGATCTTATCTGTCGGAGAGAGATATCAGTTTGTCTCCGTGGATGGTTTGTCCTCTGACAAATCAATTGTAAGTTTCGGTGTTCCTCAAGGTTCCGTTTTAGGGCCACTTTTGTTTTCACTATATATTTTACCTCTTGGTGATGTCATTCGGAAACATAATGTTAACTTCCATTGCTATGCGGACGACACACAGCTGTATATTTCGATGAAACATGGTGATGCACCAAAATTGCCTGCCCTGGAAGCCTGTGTTTCAGACATAAGGAAGTGGATGGCGGCAACTTTTTTACTTTTAAATTCTGACAAAACAGAGATGCTAGTTCTAGGTCCCAAGAAACAAAGAGATCTGCTTTTGGATCTGACAATTAATCTTGATGGTTGTACAGTCGTCTCCCAAAAAACTGTGAATGACCTTGGCATTACTCTGGACCCTGATCTCTCTTTTAATGAACATATCAAGAATATTTCAAGGATAGCTTTTTTTCCATCTTCGTAACATTGCAAAAATCAGACATTTTTTGTCCAAAAATGATGCGGAAAAACTAATCCATGCTTTTGTCACTTCTAGATTAGATTACTGCAATGCTCTACTCTCCGGCTACCCGGATAAAGCACTAAATAAACTTCAATTAGTGCTAAACACGGCTGATAGAATCTAGACTAGAACCAAAAGATTTGATCATATTACTCCTGTGCTAGCCTCTCTACACTGGCTTCCTGTTAAGGCTAGGGCTGATTTCAAGGTTTTACTGCTAACCTACAAAGCATTACATGGGCTTGCTCCTACTTATCTCTCAGATTTGGTCCTGCCGTACATACCTACACGTACGCTCCGGTCACAAGACGCAGGCCTCCTTATTGTCCCTAGAATCTCTAAGCAAACAGGTGGAGGTAGGGCTTTCTCCTATAGAGCTCAATTTTTATGGAATGGTCTGCCTATCCATGTGAGAGACGCAGACTCCGTCTCAACCTTTAAGTCTTTACTGAAGACTCACCTCTTCAGTATGTCCTATGATTGAGTGTAATCTGGCCCAGGGGTGCAAGGGTGAACGGCAAGACACTGGAGCAACAAACCACCCTTGCTGTCTCTGCTGGCCGATTCCCGTCTCTCCATTGGGATTCTCTGCCTCTGACCCTATTACGGGGGCTGAGTCACTGGCTTACTGGTGCTTTCCATGCCATTCCTAGGAGGGGTGCGTCACTTCCTGTCCGGTTTGTCGCCCCCTCTGGCTTGTGCAGTGGAGGGGATCTTTCGTGGACTATACTCAGCCTTGTCTCAGGGTAGTAAGTTGGTGGTTGTTGATATCCCTCTATTGGTGTAGGGGCTGTGCTTGGTAGAGTGGGTGAGGTTATATCCTGCCTGGTTTGGCCCTGTCCGAGGGTATTGTCTGGGTATTGTCGGAGGGGGCCACAGTGTCTCCTGACCCCCCCTGTCTCAGCCTCCAGTATCTATGCTGCAATAGTCTATGTGCTGTGGGGCTAGGGTCAGTTTGTTAAATCTGATGTTATTATCCAGTGTCTTGTGTGAATTTAAGTATGCTCCCTCTAATTCTCTCTCTCTCCCACTCTACCTCCTCTCCCGGAGGACCTGAGCCTACCCAGAGGACCATGCTTCAGGACCACCTGCCCTGATGACTCCTAGCTGTCCCCAGTCCACCTGGTCGTGCTGCTGCACCGGTTTCAACTCCTCTGCCTGCGGTTATGGAACCCTGACCTGTTCATTGGACATGCCACCCAGACCTGCTGTTTTGCTTCTACATCTGCATTGCTTGCTGTTTGGGGTTTTAGGCTGGGTTTCTGTATAGCACTTTGTGACATCGGCTGATGTAAAAAGCGCTTTATAAATAAATTTGATTGATTGATTGATTGTATCTCAACTGCCAGTGATTGGGAGTCCCATAGGGCGGCGCACAGTTTGGCCGGTGTAGGCCGTCATTGTAAATAAGAATATGTTCTTAACTGACTAGTTAAATAAAGGTTAAATAAATAAAAAGTATATAAAAAATACAAATACACAGGGTAGTGCATATCTCTGGGGCAAAGCTTCCTGCCATCCAGGACTTATATACTAGGCAGAGTCAGAGGAAGGCCCAAAATAACAGTCAAAGACTCTAGTCACCCCAAGTCATAGACTGTTCTCTCTGCTACCGCATGGCAAGTGGTACAGGAGCACCAAGTCTAGGTCCAAATAGATTCTTAACAGCTTCTACCCTCAAGCCATAAGACTCCTGGACAATTAATCAAAGGGCCACCCGGATTATTTACATTGACACTCCCCTCCTCCTTTGTTTTTACACTGCTGCTACTCACTGTTTATTATCTATGAATAGTCACTTTACCCCTAAATACACTTTACACTGCTGCTACTCACTGTTTATTATCTATGAATAGTCACTTTACCCCTACCTACATGTACACTTTACACTGCTGCTACTCACTGTTTATTATCTATGAATAGTCACTTTACCCCTACCTACATGTACACTTTACAAATTACCTTGACTAACCTGTACCTCCTTACACTGACTCGGTACCGGTACCCCCTGTATATAGCCTCGTTACTAACCTGTACCTCCTCACACTGACTCGGTAACGGTACCCCCTGTATATAGCCTCGTTACTAAGCTGTACCTCCTCACACTGACTCGGTACCGGTAACCCCTGTATATAGCCTCGTTACTAACCTGTACCTCCTCACACTGACTCGGTACCGGTACCCGCTGTATAAAGCCTCGTTACTAACCTGTACCTTCTCACACTGACTCGGTACCGGTACCCCCTGTATATAGCCTCGTTACTAACCTGTACCTCCTCACACTGACTCGGTACCGGTACCCGCTGTATAAAGCCTCGTTACTAACCTGTACCTCCTCACACTGACTCGGTACCGGTACCCCCTGTATATAGCCTCGTTACTAACCTGTACCTCCTCACACTGACTCGGTACCGGTACCCCCTGTATATAGCCTCGTTACTAACCTGTACCTCCTCACACTGACTCGGTACCGGTACCCCCTGTATATAGCCTCGTTACTAACCTGTACCTCCTCACACTGACTCGGTACCGGTACCCCCTGTATAAAGCCTCGTTACTAACCTGTACCTCCTCACACTGACTCGGTACCGGTACCCCCTGTATATAGCCTCGTTACTAACCTGTACCTCCTCACACTGACTCGGTACCGGTACCTCCTGTATAAAGCCTCGTTACTAACCTGTACCTCCTCACACTGACTCGGTACCGGTACCCCCTGTATATAGCCTCGTTACTAACCTGTACCTCCTCACACTGACTCGGTACCGGTACCCCCTGTATATAGCCTGGTTACTAACCTGTACCTCCTCACACTGACTCGGTACCGGTACCCCCTGTATATAGCCTCGTTACTAACCTGTACCTCCTCACACTGACTCGGTACCGGTACCCCCTGTATATAGCCTGGTTACTAACCTGTACCTCCTCACACTGACTCGGTACCGGTACTGCATTGTTGGTTAAGGGCTTGTAAGTAAGCATTTCACGGTAAGGTCTACACCTGTTGTATTGTTGGTTAAGGGCTTGTAAGTAAGCATTTCACGGTAAGGTCTACACCTGTTGTATTCGGGAAATTTGACAAATACAATTTGATTTGATTTGAATAACAGATGAAGATCTAGAGAGTGAGTCATATACCTTGAGGTCTAGATGTAAGATGTACATCTTGTGCATGTACTGTAGTCCCTCACAGATCTGTCTGATGTATAGTACAGTGTCTAGCTCGGTCAGCTTGTAGTTCTCATCTATGATCCGGTCAAACAGCTCCCCTCCATCCACACTGTATAGAGGTGAGAAATACAGTCACACACATTCTGGGTGGTAGAGCATCACACACAGGAATATAGAGAGGTGAAATACACACTTACATAAACACATATACATATATAGCTGTATATACAGAGAGAGAGAGAGAGAGAGAGAGAGAGAGAGAGAGAGAGAGATAAAGAGAAAGAGAGAGAGAGAGAGAGAGAGAGAGAGAGAGAGAGAGAGAGAGAGAGAGAGAGAGAAAGAGAGAGAGAGAGAGAGAGAGAGAGAGAGAGAGAGAGAGAGAGAGAGAGAGAGAGACCCACTATTCCATGATGAGGATGATGTCGTGGCGTGACTCGAAGGCAGCATAGAGCTGGATCAGGTTTGCATGATTCAGCTGGTTCATCACCTGGATCTCATTCTTCACCACGTCCTGGGAAACAGGCCAATGTATTAGATCCACAGACAGACAGACAGAAAGACAGACAGACAGACAGACAGACAGATAGACAGACAGACAGACAGACAGACAGACAGACACACAGACAGATAGACAGACAGACAGACAGACAGACAGACAGACAGACAGACAGACAGACAGACAGACAGACAGACAGACAGACAGACAGACAGACAGACAGACAGACACACAGACACACAGACAGACACACAGACACACTGTCAGACAGACACACAGTCAGACAGACACACTGTCAGACACACAGACACACAGACAGACACACAGACACACAGACACACAGACAGACACACAAACCCAGGGAGGTTCATTATCGAGACCTACAGTATCCCACAGAAACTTGAGCCAGCTACGGCTTTGACCCTGGTTTTGGTAGGCTACACTTTATCAATATCTGAAAAGATAACGGAATCATTCAGTTATGCACTGTATTAGCGTGATTAAGCTATATATATTAAACAATGTTAGTCTATTCTTTATGGCGTTGTGCTATGATAACATATCCATCCATCTTCATGGTGGGGACATTGAACACATACTGTACAACTGATATCAATGGCTTCTTTCCAAATGGCACTGTATTCCCTATGTATTGCATCCATTTTGACCCTGATCAAAACTAGTGCACTAGATAGGGAATAGGGTGTCATTTGGGACACACTATGCTGTCAATATCTGAAATGTATCTGAGGCCTAAATTAAAGTATCTGTTTCAGGTCTAATATTTAGATCAAGGTCTTTACCTTCTCTTTCTGGCTCCTGGCTTTGATAATCTTGGCAGCCAGCTTCAGTCCAGAAGAGTTCTCTACACATTTATGGACTTGTCCAAAACGCCCCCTATGAACCCAAAGTCACATACAGAGAAACACGTTCATAAACAGTGATGCTTCATGACACCCTGTTCTTTTTGTCCAGGCTAAGCTAAGGATAGTACAGTAAGAACTGTATGTTTCCTTTTCTACATCAGGCTTCAGGTAAACGCTCTCTCTCTCTCTCTCTCTCTCTCTCTCTCTCTCTCTCTCTCTCTCTCTCTCTCTCTCTCTCTCTGTGTAATGACGTCAATCTGTAATATGAATTATGTGTCACTATTGCAGCTATCTGGGAGCGTGCCGAGCGGTGATACAGTAATCAGCAGATGCAGAGACTGGGTTTAACACTGGCTGACTGGCTGGTTGCATCAAAGAGGCCTGTCTCACACACACACACACACACACACACACACACACACACACACACACACACACACACACACACACACACACACACCACACACACACACACACACACACACACACACACCATACACACACACACACACACCATACACACACACACACACACCATACACACACACACACACACCATACACACACACACACACCATACACACACACACACACACCATACACACACACACACACACACACCATACACACACACACACACACACCATACACACACACACACACACCATACACACACACACACCATACACACACACACACACACACACCATACACACACACACACACACACACACACACACACACACACACACACACACACACACACACACACACACACACACACACACACACACACACACACACACACCATACACACACACACACACACCATACACACACACACACACACACACCATACACACACACACACACACACACACACACACACACACACACACACACACACACAGTGGTGTGAAGTACTGTACTTAAGTTCAGATACTATGAGTGTTGGAGTCATGTGCCTTCTACCTCAACTGTGCCCCTCCCGCCCCGGTGCCCCTCCCGCCCCGGCTCCCCGGTGTACTAACCACCGGCATGAGGAAAATGGCAGCCACTCCCACGCTCCCACACCTGTTCCCATTCACATAATTGCATTTATTTATGTTCCCCGCCCCAGTGTTAGTGTGTGGATTATTGTCAATGTTATGTGTTGGTGTGCAATATTAAACTTCACTTTACTTTCTCATTTTGTTTCAACCTTTTTATGCTCACTACCCTCGCACCCTCACAGAACAATCCACCGCACCTGGAAGTCTTCTTTCCACGTCTCACCTTTTATCCAGTCTTTTTTAGATTTTCGCCCCCTTTATTCTCACCCTCACCTGCACGGGAGAGCACGGGGGGGTCCGGTCCTAGCGGCCGGCTGTCAGGGCTAGAGGATAGGTACCACGTCATGGAGGGACAGATGGTGGAGCTCATGGGAGCATTTCGTGAACTTAATCCAACATGATCCACGATCGGGGGAAGAGACCCAGAGACGGCCTATTCGTGCGGCAGCGTCTTCTTCTCCTGATCGTGGCATACCTAGCAGCGTCCCGGTTTGCGAGCACCGGAGAGCCTTACCGGAACTGTACAATGGGGATCCGGAGGGTTGTCGTGGTTTCCTTCTTCAGTGTGAGCTGTACTTTGGAGATCAGCCGATCTCTGACAGGGAGAAGGTGGCCACGATGATCTCTCGGCTTACCGGGTGCGCCCTCGATTGGGTAACGGTATTATGGGGGAGTGGATCTGAGGAACTGAGGTCCCTCTCACGGTTCATCGTCCAGTTCCGAGACATTTTTGACCACCCCGCGGAGGGGGAGACGCTGGCGAGCGGCTGTTGCGTCTACAGCAAGGGATGGGCACAGCCTCGGAGTATGCTCTGGTGTCCCGGACAGTGGCGGCATCCAGTGGCTGGAACGGTCCGGCTCTCCAAAACGCTTTCCGCAGGGGTTTGTGGAGGGAGGATCGGATGGAGCTGGCTTGTGTTAATGAATCCATGTTGCTGGACGCGTTCATCGCCCGGGCCATCGTCATCGACGGGCAGCTTCGGGACCGTGACTGTTTGGCCCGCCAGTCGTCTCATCCTCTCCGTCGGGAGGAGCCGGAACCCGAGGCGATGGAGCTGGGGCTAATGCGGCTCCCCGCGGAGGAGAGAGACCTTCCCCTCCGCCTGCCCTGCCGCAAGCCCCTGGAATGTGGGGCCGTTGAAGGTCCTCCGGAAGGTCAATGACGTATCAGTCACCCTCCAACTGCCCCCTCCATATAATAATATCTCTCCCACTTTCCATGTCTCTCTCCTCAGACCGGTGGTTCCTGGTCCGCTGGGGGGATCTGGCCCTGCTGCGATGCCGCCGCCTCCGGTGGAGCTGGAAGGGGGTCCAGCGTGGAGACGGTGCTGGACTCTCGTCGGTGGCGGGGTCGGGTCCAGTACCTAGTGGACTGGGCGGGATACGGTCGGGAGGAAGGCAGCTGGACATCTTCGATCCATCGCTGACGAGGGAGTTTCACACGCGTCGCCAAGACCGGCCCGCTCCTCGACCTCCGGGTCGTCTGAGGGACCGATGAGTGACAGTGTAGGTGTGGGTACTGTCATGCCTGTGCCTTCTACCTCGATGGTGCCCCTCCCGCCCTGGCACTCCAGCTCGCCTGTGTACTAACCACTGCATGCGCGCACACACACACACACACACACTCTGTCATTGCGTAATAAATTCCCTCTGGGCCATCTAATCGTCTGCCATTGAGGGGGCAAGTAGAACAGCTCTGGAAAATATGCCCCACCACAGGTGTGAGATTTCCCCTGATTTCATTACATCTGCGGGGGAGTGTGTGTGTATGTTTCACATACCGTGGAGTAAAAATAAATGGCCTGACTGTGGTGTTATGAGAGCTGAGGTTGGGGGTTTCAGTGTAGCGTGTGTTTGAGGGTCTAATGGAACTGTGAGTGTATTATGAGTCCCCTGCCTTGGCCGGCAATCCCCCCTCTCTCTTTCTCTCTCTCTCTCTTTCTCTCTCTCTCATTCTCTCTCTCTCGCTCGCTCTCTCTCTCTCTCTTTCTCTCTTCCTGTCTCTCTCTATGTCTCTCACTCTCTCCTCCCGACTCACCCTCCTAGGACCTCCTCTCTGTTAATGGCGTAGAAAGTAGTAACCTGGTGAGGTTTAGGAGTCACGATGCGGTGGTCAAAGGGGGCTGCTGGCGGAGGGCTAGAGTCTGGAGAGAAGAGAGAGATGGAGGAAAGGAGAGGGAGGGATGAGGGATATAGATGGGGAGAAAGGGAGAGAGGGGACAGAAGTGAGAATAGGGAGGAGCATACATTAGATAGATTAGTGTCTGTTCTGTCTTAGTAACCAAACAGATCATATATGGTGTCAAGCCAGCATTTCAGAATCCAGTATGCCAGCTGTGTCATGTTTGTGAAGTTCATACATGCATGGTGTTAAAGGCATACTTCGGGATTTCGGCAATGATTTCGGCCCTTTATCTACTTCCCCAGAGAAACATGAACTAGTGGACACCATTTTTATGTCTCTGCGTGCAGTTTGAAGGAAGTTGCTAAGTAGCACTAGCGCAATTGCTAACTAGCGTTAGCGTAATGTCTGGAATTCTATAGGTCTAAAGGTTCTATACCCATAGACTCCCAGTCATTGCGCTAATGCTAGTTAGCATTGGCTCTTGAAACAATCTTTAACTTCCTTCATTCTGGACACAGAGACATAAACATGGTATCCACAAGTTCATCTGACTATGAGGAAGTAGAGTCAGATGAATCGCAAAGTATCCCTGTAAGTAATGTGATCTGTGGTGTGAGTGACTGAAAGTCTAATGTCCCTAACTAGAAAGACAGTAGAACTTAGGGTTTCTGAATGTTTATCATTCTGCCCATTCAGGGTAATATTAAGAAACTTAATTTACAGAAAATATCTCAAAACCTTATTTTATTTTAGGAATGTGGCAACAATTATCTTTGTTTTCTATCTTTTGTCCGTTTCCCAATCTGCAAAATGATGACCCTCACCAATGATGTACTCTTCTGGCTGTCCATCATCCACCTCCTCTTCCTTCTCCGTCTTCTCTGCCTCTGATTGGGCAGCTTGAAGCTCTGCCCCCTCAGGAACTCCTCCTTCCTTCTCCTCTCTCCTCTCCTCCACTCGACTCTCTTTGAAGTCATCTTTCACCAAATACTCCTCTTTGACGCCACGTTTAGTGCTGGCAGCCACTTCACCTAACTCCTCAGAACTAAATAACAAACAAACATCAAACAAATATCAAAACAACTATCAATTGTGTTACGTAATTAGCCAGTAGTTATTTTGGTAAACGTATGCAGAAGTTGAGATTCAAAGTTATACATTAGTAACGTCATAAGATGGGTTGAGTGTCCCAAAGTACCTTTGTAGAGTTTCTGATGACTCCTTCTCCTCTCCTTCCCTCCTCTTCTCCACGTCTTCCTTAATCTTCAGTGCCCCTTCCTCTCTTCCCTCCTCTTCCTCGGGCTCAGATTCACCCAATATATCCCCCTCCTCTTCCTCTTCCTCCCTGGCCCTCTGCTCTTCCTCCTTCTCAGGGGTTTTCCTCTTCTCCTCTTCCTCCTCCTCCACTTTCCCCTCTAGATCCTCCAGGTCCTCTGGTTGGACGACAGGGGCGCGGGGCGTGTCCAGAACCACCCCATTACCATGGGAACGCTCAGCATTCTGCCTGTTGAGCTTCTCTACCTGGTCTAGAAGGAGGGCCTCTACAGAGCCTGAGGAGGGACAAACAGAGCAGTAGATTCACCCTATCAACATCTTTATACCCTTCATAAGACATGTATTACCAAAGAGCACCCTTCATAGGACATGTATTACCAAAGAGCACCCTTCATAGGACATGTATTACCAAAGAGAACCCTTCATAGGACATGTATTACCAAAGAGCACCCTTCATAGGACATGTATTACCAAAGAGAACCCTTCATAGGACATGTATTACCAAAGAGCACCCTTCGTAGGACATGTATTACCAAAGAGAACCCTTCATAGGACATGTATTACCAAAGAGAACCCTTCATAGGACATGTATTACCAAAGAGAACCCTTCATAGGACATGTATTACCAAAGAGCACCCTTCATAGGACATGTATTACCAAAGAGAACCCTTCATAGGACATGTATTACCAAAGAGAACCCTTCATAGGACATGTATTACCAAAGAGAACCCTTCATAGGACATGTATTACCAAAGAGAACCCTTCATAGGACATGTATTACCAAAGAGAACCCTTCATAGGACATGTATTACCAAAGAGCACCCTTCATAGGACATGTATTACCAAAGAGAACCCTTCATAGGACATGTATTACCAAAAGAGCACTCCTGCTCTATTTAATTAACATTTATTTGACTGCTTCATTGTGTTAAAAGTTGAGATGAAGTTGGTGTGTATCTCTGCTACCTGATGCATCTGGAGGCTTCTTCTTCTGGGCTTTCAGGCACTTCAGGCTGAGTTTGGTCTTGTCCCGCCCATCCCTCATCCGATTGTCCTTCAGCTGACAGGGAGAAAGGAGGAGACATAGAAACATTAAACTCTTATTGCAATCTGAAGAAATCCCCATCAAAATCTGTCTGTTTCAGCTAGCGATATCTGTTTTTATTTTGCATGGGCTGCGTCTCAATCCCCCGCATCCGGCCCTTCTGCATCTGCGGTAGAAGGTGGCCGAGCTGCAGCAGTGTTTGTCAGACCTTAAGACATCCAAAAAATCGGTCTTCTCACAAAAACATCTATGGTGTCCGAACGTTTTGGCCTACAAAATAATATGGGAAGATGAGACTCTTACGGACACTTACATTTACTCAAGGACCCCAACAAGTATCACGGGACTCCTCTGAAGTCGGTACCGCCGATCTGACAACTTCTGTCTGTAGCGTACGAACAGTTTGGGTTACACACTAATACGACCCCTCTATGGAAAGTAAGTCTTGTTTTGCTCTAGGACACAAGATTCACCTGAAGGCAGCCCGGTACCAGTTTAGAAAATGAATGGAAGTATACAGTGCCGTCAGAAAGTATTCAGACCCCTTGACCTTTTCCACATATATCGGTCTTACAAAGTGGGATTAAAATGGATTTAATTGCCATTTCTTTGTCAAAGATTTAAACAAAATATTCTGTAATGTCAAAGTGGAAAAATTATTACATTTGTAAAAAATTCATGAAACATAAAACACTAATTAGATATTAGTATTCATCTCCTCGAGTCAATACATCACCTTTGGCAGCGATTACATCTGTGGGTCTTTCAAGAGCCCTAACCTAACCTAACCCTAACCCTAACCCTAACCTGAGTTAATACTTTCCACACCTGGATTGTCCAGCATTTCCTCATTATTCTTTTCAAAATTCTTCAAGCTCTGTCAAATTGGTTGTTGATCGTTGCTAGACAACCATTTCCAGGTCTTGCCATAGATTTTCAAGCAGAGTTAGGTCAAAACTCGGCCACTTGCAGTCTTCTTGGTAAGCAACTCCAGTGCAGATTTGCCCTTGTCTCCTTCAAAAAGTGAATGAATCTGGAAAACAGATGTTGCTCCTTTTAGTCTATTTTATATCCTGAAAGACTCCCCAGTCTCGATAATGATTCATCTACCAATAGATGCCCTTCTTTGCGAAGCATTGGACTCCCTGGTCTTTGTGGTTGAAATTCACTGATCGACTGAGGGACCTTACAGACCTTACAGATAACTGTATGTGTGGTACAGAGATGAGGTAGTCATTCAACAATGATGTTAAACACTATGATTGAACACAGAGTGAGTCCATGCAACTTATTATGTGACTTGTTAATGCTATGATAGGGAACGTAAAGAGAATGGAGTGATGGAAAGAGAAGAAGTGATTGAGATTTGAGACTCCAGAAGTTGGCACATTCGTTTGCACGTATGGCCAGGACGCTTTAAGGATCTGTGAAAGCTATTTGTTCAGATTCCATGCATGTATTATATAACAGAGCGAGGATACAGAAGCACATTTCCGATAGCAACAGTTAACTTGTTTCTTTCACTACATAAACAGATGCAGGTGTTTGTTGCTTTGGTTGAACATCATAACTGAAGCATGGTTGGCAAGTCATGGTTGACAAATCCTCTTCTCAACTGAAGCTGTAGAGGGCTTTCATGTCATCTCAATGTGTGTGTGTGTGTGTGTGTGTGTGTGTGTGTGTGTGTGTGTGTGTGTGTGTGTGTGTGTGTGTGTGTGTGTGTGTGTGTGTGTGTGTGTGTGTGTGTGTGTGTGTTGTGTGTGTCGTGTCTAACTATATAATAATAAACAAACATTTTACCAACTGGGGACATTGTGTTCGTCCCCACAAGGAAAAGGGTAATTTCTAGGGGTTTAGGGTTTACGGTTAGAATTAGTGTTAGCGTTACAATAAAGGTTAGGGCTTAATGGTTAAAGGTTAGGTTTAGGGTTAGGGGTTAGGGGTTAGGGTTAGGGGTTAGGGTTAGGGGTTAGGGGTTAGGGGTTAGGGGTTAGGGTTTTGAATGGGAATCAATTGTGTGTCCCCCACAAGGTTAGTTAAACATGTGTGTGTGTGTCAATTTGTATTGAATTGTATTCGTCACATGCGTCATAAACAACAGGACTAACATTGAAATGCTTCACTCCGGCCCAACGACACAGAGAGGGTACCATACACAGGGTACCAGTACTGACTAACGATAGCTTGGCTACATACACAGGGTACCAGTACTGAGTAACGATAGCTTGGCTTATTTAGGCTTATTAGGCTTATTTCTATTACAGTATATTGGATGACTGCCATTCATATTCCATTCACCCAGTTCAATGTAACATTGATAGGTTTAGGCTACTACATGATACTCACATTGTCCCTATACTCATCATGAGGTTTCTACAACATAGCATATGAATTTAAGTTTACAACATAGAGAACATGTTGATGTGACACACAGTGACACATGGACAGACAGTGACATATTCAATACCACTCTTGCCTGCATCTAGCTGATCTAGGGTGTAATCATTAGTCCAACAGTTGCAAACGACAGTCTCTATAGGAACGTTTTTCAACAGAAATGGTGGAATGAATACAGCCCTGATCACACATAAACACAGTTCACTTTCATAGCAGCCACACACTCGCATCTATGCACTCTCCTCCTCTCACCTTTTCCGTTCGCTTGTGGACTTCAATGCACAACACCTCAGCTGTCTGTGACCAGGCTAAAGAAAATATCCAAGCCAAACCTTCATAACATAACCGCTAACCGCTACACACAGCCTACATCATTGTCACCATATTAGCTAAAGTAGCATCATAGTCAAGATAGTTACTAGACGCATTATTAAACCCATTACAACCATGCAGTACAGCGTAAAGTCAGCAAGCAGTTTAGCAGTTACACCAGCGGGTTTACTGTGGCAGTAAATTAATACAACCAAAAGCTTACCTTGACTTGGGAGAGTTATAAAGGTTAACTTTTTAAATGTTTCACTATTTTTATTTTTATGATATTCACTGAGGAGGATGGTCCTCCCCTTCCTCCTCTGAGGAGCCTCCATTGTTACCAGTACCAAGTTGATGTGCAGGGGTACAAGGTAATTGAGGTAGATATGTACATATACCTAGGAATAACGGGACAGATATACATTAGCAGCAGCTTATGTGATGAGTCAGAAAAGTTAGTGCAAAAAGGGTTAATGCAGATAGTCCTGGTTAACTACTTAACTAACTCTTCAGCAGTCTTCTCTAGGGGAAAGAAGCTGTTCAGGTTCCTGTTGGTTCATTACCGCTTTCCTTGCAGTAGCAGAGAGAACAGTCTATGACTTGGGTGGCTGGAGTCTTTGACAATTTTTAGGGCCTTCCTGTATACCAAGCGATGATGCAGCCAGTCAAGATTCTCTCAATGGTGCAGCTGTATAACTTTTTGAGGATCTGAGGGCCCAGGCCAAATCTTTTCAGTCTCCTGAGGGGGAAGAGGCGTTGTAGTGCCCTCTTCACGACTGTGTTGGTGTGTTTGGACCGTGATAGATCCTTAGTTTCCTGTAGTCCATGATCAGCTCCTTTGTCTTGCTGACGCTGAGGGGGAGGCTAGGATGATGGTGTTGATGTGAGTCATGACTTTCAAAGCATGTCATGGCTACAGATGTGAGTGCTACAGTGTACCTTGGCGTTGTTGGGCACAGGGACTGTGGTGGTCTGCTTGAAACATGTAGGTATTACAGGTCAGAGAGAGGTTGATGTAGGTGTTTCTGTGTGTGGAGTAAAGATGATCTAGAGTCAACATGTTGGTAGAAATTAAGTAAGATGGATTTCAGCGTTAAAATCACCGGCCAATAGGAGCGCCTCTGGATGTGAATCACCGGCCAATAGGAGCGCCTCTGGATGTGAACTTTATGGCCCTATACCGCTCCTTGTATGCGGTCTTAGTGCCAGAATCGGTTTGTGTTGGTGAGACAGCTACGAAAACTATAGATGAAAACTGTCTTGGTAAGTAGTATGGTCTTCAGTATTCTAACTCAGGCAAGCAGAACCTCGATACTTTCTTACTATTAGAGTTTGCTGCTGTTAACAAAGAGACACACGCCCCCCCCTCCCCCCCCCCCCGCCCCCCGCTGCCGTTCTGTCCTTCCCATGCATGGAAAAACCCGCTGACAGTATATTATCCAAGTCTTCAACGGAGCTCGTCCAGTTTGTTCTCCAGTGATTGTATGTTCGCCAATAGAACGGAGGGTAGAGACGGTTTACAGCACCTTCGGGAAGTATTTAGGACCCTTGACTTTTTCCACATTTTGTTACGATACAGCCTTATTCTGAAATGGATTACATTTTTTAAAAATCCACAGACAACCTACACACAATACCCCATAATGACAAAGCGAAAACAGGTTTTTAAATTGTTTTGCAAATGTATTAAACATTTAAAAAATAAACACCTTATTGATATAAGTATTCAGACCCTATTTCCATTGATCATCCTTGAGATGTTTCTACAACAAAAACCAAGCCATGAGGTCGAAGGAATTGTCCGTAGTATTGAAGGTCCCTAAGAACACAGTGGCCTCCATTATTCTTAAATGGAAGACGTTTGGAACCACCAAGACTCTTCCTAGTTCTGGCCAAACTGAGCAAGAACCCGATTGGCCACTCTGACAGAGCTCTAGAGTTCCTCTGTGGAGATGGGAGAACCTTCCAGAAGGACAACCATCTCTACAGCACTCTACCAATCAGGCCTTTATGATGAATGCCACTCCTCAGTGAAAGCCACATGACAGCTCACTTGGAGTTTGCCAAAAGGCACCTAAAGACTCTCAGAAGATTCTCTGGTCTGATGAAAACAAGATTGAACTCTTTGGCCTGAATGCCATGTGTCATGACTGAAGGAAACCTACGGTGAAGCATGGTGGAGGCAGCATCATATATGGGGATGTTTTTCAGCGACAGGGAAACTAGTCAGGATCGAGGCAAAGCTGAACGGAGAAAAGTACAGAGATCCTTGATGAACCTGCTCCAGAGCACTCAGAACCTTAGAACGGGTGGCGAAGGTTCACCTTCCAACAGGACAACGACCCTATGTACACAGCCAAGACAATGCAGGAGTGGCTGAATGTCTCTGAATGTCCTTGAGTGGCCCAGCCAGAGCCCGGACTTGAACCAGTCTCTGGAGAAACATCTCTGGAGAGAACTGAAAATAGCTGTGTAGCGACTCTCCCCATCCAACCTGACAGAGCTTGAGAGGATCTGCAGAGATGAATGGGAGAAACTCCCCAAATACAGGTGTGCCAAGCTTGTAGCGTCATACCCAAGAAGACTCAAGGCTGTAATCGCTGCCAAAGGTGCTTCAACAAAGTACTGAGTAAAGGGTCTGAATACTTAACAAAGTACTGAGTAAAGGGTCTGAATACTTAACAAAGTACTGAGTAAAGGGTCTGAATACTTAATAAAGTACTGAGTAAAGGGTCTGAATACTTAATAAAGTACTGAGTAAAGGGTCTGAATACTTAATAAAGTACTGAGTAAAGGGTCTGAATACTTAATAAAGTACTGAGTAAAGGGTCTGAATACTTAATAAAGTACTGAGTAAAGGGTCTGAATACTTAATAAAGTACTGAGTAAAGGGTCTGAGCAGTATGGCCTGTGCCTCTGACTCATTGAAATAGAAATCTTCCAAATCAAGGTTAGTGATCGCTGTTCTGATGTCCAGAAGCTCTTTTCGGTCGTAGGAAACAATGTCAGAAACATTTTGCAAAAAACATAAGATAAAATCAGAGCAAAAAAACACACAGAATAACAGAATTGGTCAGGAGCTGTAAAACGGGGTACATGCCTTGGCCCAACCAGAGTTATCGAATCAGCAGAAAGCAGCTATAAATGATTCCGGTATCTCAACACACGCATACAGGCACGCTCGCACACACACACACACACACACACACACACACACACACACACACACACACACACACACACACACACACACACACACAAACAGACAGGTATTTGGTTTGACATCTGTTAAACCCTCTTCTAAAGCGCTGATAAAATCGACACCAGTCATATAAACTTTCCCACAAGCACTCCAGTTGCCTTTAGTTGTAGGTAATATTATCCCAGCCTTGAGAATAGGACTTCCATACAATGGTTGAATGACTAAGCATGGCTAACATGCAGAGTGTGATGATGGATGTGTGAGATGCCTCCACAAAGCCAGCTGTCCAGCTGGTAGACTGATGAATCATGTCACACATTCAGAGAGTTATCAACTAACACAGTTCTCCTCTATAAATCTCTATGACTATGACTTCTACACTCTTTCGCTGGACACTGTGAATTTAGCCCACATAATGCTAAGGAAGCTTAATCTTAACTCTCAGAGACAAATGATTTGTCTCGTTTTACAGACACTATAGTCCTCTCCATTGCTGTGTAGCTGATATGACCAGGGCTGAATATGGACATTTAAAGTTTTGGGCGTTGATTCAAGCTAGCATATACAACTACAACCTAGCAAAGCCTCTGATGAAGATACAAAGAATGGAGCCCTGATGTTAAGATACAGCCCTGGCTTCAGCACTCACGTCATTACGATTTACTTTCATAACAACATGTCTTTATATACCACACACTGACATACGTTTCAGCTAATGCCTTCCTCAGGGCGTGTGTGGTGTGTGTAGTGTCCCATACAAACTCACCTTCCTGGCTTGTTTGGCCTTTGCCCCCTTACATCCTCCAGGTTTATTAAACAGCAGCTCAGCCAGCAGGGAGCTCTTCACCACCTCTCCGATGAAATTGATGACCTGATGCATGCCCTCCACCAGCCGCTCCACTCCCTCCAGCCTCTGCCCTTGCTGCTCCACCCGCTGGCTGGCCTCCTGCACCACCCCCTGGAGCACCCTGCAGGCCGCAGCCACCTCCAGGGCCTGACCCTCCACCACCACCCCCTGGGTCTGGGTCTTACCCTGGGTCTGGCCCAGACCTCCAGCTGACCCCCAGACCCCGGCCCGGAGAGAGGCCACGTCCCGCCCCACGCCCCCCAAGTCCCGGGACAGGCTGTCCAGCCGGGTGAGGACGGTCTCCTGGAGGTTAAGCAGACGCTCCATCTGGCTGCTTAGAGAGTCTATGCGGCTTTCAGTCTCAACGCACCATGGAGAAGAGGAGGAGGAGGAGGAGGAGGATGGTGTGTGGGGTTGTTTGTCAGGTTCAGTGGGTGCACGTATCAGCTTTGTCCCGGACAGTTTCTGACCATGAAGAGGGTTAGGATCGTACACCTTTGCAAGAGAGTTGACCAGACTGGAGCTCATGGTGGGTTCCGCAGCAGAGCAGTCAACCACGGTCAATGGCTGGTTAAACCGTAATGTAACCAAACCCAGGGCGATTGTTCCTCTTCCTTATCTTAAACCAGCACCTCTTTCAGAGTCTAGTCCACTAATTACAAGATGATACCCTTTTTCACTCCTCCTTCACTCAGCAACTAGCTCTTCTCTGTGGTTATAGTCCAACCAGATAACAGTCAGATAGTTCAACCGATTGACCGTTCGAACACTGTATCCTCTTCACAATGGATTAAAGTCCAACAAGTCCAGTTACAGCTTGCTTACGAAGAACAATGAAATTAAAATAATTTCCCATCGACAAAAGTACAGTCAGAGGAGACTGTGAAGGAAGACAGAGAACAGAGAGAGGTGCCAGTCACTCCTCTTCTCTACACAGCTCGACAGAGGGGGAGTTTTAAGAATTGAATGGGGCATAGAGGCTGTCCTCCGAAATACAGTGCAGCCCACTTCGGACGTCAGAACCTCACAGTGGTGAGTGGCTAGTGATGGGCACTAGAGGCTGGGGGTTGAGCATTGGTGGGTGTGCAGGGGGGATGCAAGGGATATCTGTGTGACATCTGAGACGCTTCAAAAGCTTCCAGTCAGATGTCACAATCCTGAGAATGTTCTTTTGAAAGACAAAGCCAAGCCTAAAAAACGAATCATCCAAGCCACGTCTAAAAAACGAATCACCCAAGCCACATATAAAAAACGAATCATCCAAGCCACATATAAAAAACGAATCATCCAAAGACAACAGAATAGAAATAGAAACAGCTGCTGACAGTTCAGACCATTTGACCCCCGTTAGTTGAACACAGGAAGTTGATTCTTTAATGTCTTGGTTGGTGTGTAAGTTGTTGCGCTCACATTGTTTGTGTGTGTTCGTGTGTGCTGCATGCGTGCGGTAACAGGTGGGAGCGCACGGCCACTAAGACTCTGTTAACTCTTCTGAACCTCTGTTACACACACTATACCTGAACCTCTCCAAATGCCAACTGGCCAATTCCAGGGTCAAATCTTTCCTGGAGAGCCTGCCTGCTGATCTCAGTGCAAGTCTTGAGGCCCAATTCACATTCAGACATTCAAAGTTCACATTGAGCAACTATGATAAGATGAATAGTATAACTATAAGGGATTTACCCAAATGACAAAATTACATATTAGTTTCCTTACCACGTATGACAGTCTATGGACAAGGTATGACAGTCTATGGACAAGGTCTGACAGTCTATGGACAAGGTCTGACAGTCTATGGACAAGGTATGACAGCAATCAATTATTTAGTTGAGTTTCCCTGGCATTGTTTCCACATGCTAACGTTACTGAGCAGTCAAATCAAATCAAATGTTATTGGTCACATGTTTGGCAGATGTTATTGGTCACATACAAGTGTTTAACAGATGTTATTGAGGGTGTAGTGAAATGCTTGTTGCACAAATCCCATTTTAAGTCATTGGACGGATATAATATACTATATTTAGTATATCATGTTCACATAATCTAAAATTGACTTTGTTGAACTTTTGAATGATTTGGACATGATGTGAGAAAAATGCTAATATCTGTCCTATGACTAGAATCGTATTTATGCCACAAATGCTCAAATGTTAGCATGTGGAAACCGTGCCAGGGAAACTAAACCAGGGTTACTAATCAAGACCCAGAGACAAAGTCAATACACAATGGTTATTTAAATGTAGATCATCTGATCATTCTACACACCATCCTGTAACATTACACGCCATCAGCTATGCCCTCAGTCAGCCCACAGTAATAGACTGAGTTCCCAACATGGGAGGAGGGACTGGGAGCATAGCTCCGCCTGGACCCAAGGTTACAATAATAGCCTCCGATGAAGAGGAATAGAATTAAGCCCTGCTAGCTAGCCGTGCTAAAATAAAGGTATCTGCTACATAATTAGAATTCAGTTTCAGGTTACATATAGGAGATAGCGTAGCATAGCTTAGCCACTAAGCTACGATACATTAATAGCCGTTGTTGGGACACTCATCCAGTAGATGACTTGTGTAGAATGTGAAGGTAGAGAATGGGAGACATCAGTGGACAAATGATCAAACTCAAAACAAACGCACCCCACACACACAATCAAAACAAACGCACCCCACACACACAATCAAAACAAACGCACCCCACACACACAATCAAAACAAACACACCCCACACACACAATCAAAACAAACGCACCCCACACACACAATCAAAACAAACGCACCCCACACACACAATCAAAACAAACGCACCCCACACACACAATCAAAACAAACGCACCCCACACACACAATCAAAACAAACGCACCCCACACACACAATCAAAACAAACGCACCCCACACACACAATCAAAACAAACGCACACACACAATCAAAACAAACGCACCCCACACACAATCCGGTGGAAAAGGTGTGTTAACGGTGTGTTACTGGTTTCCAGGGTTACATTATGTAACTTTGCTTTACTCCCTCAAGACAACTGTTTGGAAAAGAAGTACCCATGAGCCGGGTATTGTGGGTAAATGGTGCCTTCTGACCCTGCGGTATGAGCAGTGGGACTGACTTCTCCTCCTAGCGCCGACACATGCACGCACACACATACACACTCACAAACGCGCAAACACACACAGACCAAGGCCACACTGAGACGGTGTTAAAAGAGTAATAACTCCAGCCATCCTCAGTTACCAACATGTGAAACTTGAGATACTTAAAAACCAAACTCATAACAGGATATTATTTAGAAACCTACTGCACATTAACTTCACAAACTACCGCCAAGCAACCATCAGTCATCTCCGCTCCTACTGGTCCTCAGTCATCTCCGCTCCTACTGGTCCTCAGTCAGAGAGGGTTACTCAGAATTACTTGTCCTTTCTTCACCGACCACTGGAGATCAGGACAGACACACAAACCCTTCAGGAGGCTACACAACTGGCTTCAACAGTCACACTGACTGAATCATGTTGATTCAATGTTTTCACATTGATTTTATGGGTTTAAATGATGCTGAAACAACGTTGATTCAACCATTGTCCATGTTCACTGATGTCTACTTGTATATCCCCGTCCTCTCTGAATTCTCTCTGTCTCTTCTTTCTATCAGTCTTTCAAATCTATCTGTCCATCTCAGTGTTTAAAAGCCCAACACGCTGACAGCCCATAAAGTGAGACTGCAGTGGAACAGCTCTTTAACTACCTGCTGTGATTGAGTGTCAGTCAAAGGCTCAATTCAACCCTTTCCTCTCCTCCCTCTCTCCCTGCTCTTCCTCTCCTCCCTCTCTCCCTGCTCCTCCTCTCCTCCCTCTCTCCCTGCTCTTCCTCTCCTCCCTCTCTCCCTGCTCTTCCTCTCCTCCCTCTCTCCCTGCTCTTCCTCTCCTCCCTCTCTCCCTGCTCTTCCTCTCCTCCCTCTCTCCCTGCTCTTCCTCTCCTCCCTCTCTCCCTGCTCTTCCTCTCCTCCCTCTCTCCCTGCTCTTCCTCCTCTTTCCTCCTCCCATCTTCCTCTCCTCTGTGTCCAGGTCTACATGGGTGATTTAAGAAACAGACACTCTCCTGCCCCTTTGACACTCACCTTTCCTCCTTTACTTCCCTCCCTCCCACCTTCCCTCCCTCCCTCCTTCCCTCCCTCCCACCTTCCCTCCCTCCCACCTTCCCTCCCTCGAAACCCTGAAAATGCCTCCCTAGTTTCAACTTCTCCAAGAATCTTTCTCTTCTTCATACTCACTCCATATGTCCACCCCTCCCTCCCAACCTCCCTCCCTCCCTCCCTCCCCCTCCCTCCCTCCCTCCCTCCCCTCTCCTCTCCCTCCCCCCTCCCTCCCTCCCTCCCCATCTCTCTATCATTCGCCTTAGGGAGACATGGGCTGGTGACACATGACTCCGGGTCGTTGGGGAGACATGGGCTGGTGACACATGACTCCGGGTCGTTGGGGAGACCCAGGGGGAGTCCCAGCTCTAATGACACACACTCACACACACTCGCACACGCACGCACGCACGCACACATACACACAACCACATACGGATAAGCCACAGGCAAGAGGTACTAAACACATTCACTTTCACACACACAAAACACAGGCAAGAGCTTACTAAACACACTCACTTTCACACACACAAAACACAGGCTAGAGCTTACTAAACACACTCACTTTCACACACACAAAACACAGGCTAGAGCTTACTAAACACACTCACTTTCACACACACAAAACACAGGCAAGAGCTTACTAAACACATTCACTTTCACACACACAAAACACAGGCAAGAGCTTACTAAACACATTCACTTTCACACACACAAAACACAGGCTAGAGCTTACTAAACACACTCACTTTCACACACACAAAACACAGGCAAGAGCTTACTAAACACATTCACTTTCACACACACAAAACAAAGGGAAGAGCTTACTAAACACATTCACTTTCACACACACAAAACACAGGCAAGAGCTTACTAAACACATTCACTTTCACACACACAAAACACAGGCAAGAGCTACTAAACACACACTTTCACACACACAAAACACAGGCTAGAGCTTACTAAACACACTCACTTTCACACACACAAAACACAGGCTAGAGCTTACTAAACACACTCACTTTCACACACACAAAACACAGGCTAGAGCTTACTAAACACACTCACTTTCACACACACAAAACACAGGCAAGAGCTTACTAAACACATTCACTTTCACACACACAAAACACAGGCAAGAGATTACTAAACACATTCACTTTCACACACACAAAACACAGAAAAGAGCTTACTAAACACATTCACTTTCACACACACAAAACACAGGCAAGAGATTACTAAACACATTCACTTTCACACACACAAAACACAGGCAAGAGCTTACTAAACACATTCACTTTCACACACACAAAACACAGGCAAGAGCTACTAAACACACACTTTCACACACACAAAACACAGGCTAGAGCTTACTAAACACACTCACTTTCACACACACAAAACACAACTGCCTGTTTGTATTCATTCTAATCTATTGCATGAGATACTATGAGACTACATACATAGTAAGCGAGGCACCTGTTTCTCTGTGTGTGTATACGATTGCCTGTATGTGCGTCTGCACAGGGTGCATCTGTTTGCATGTGCGTATTTGTGCATATGTTATATATGTTTTGATTTCTGAGTATGTGTCAAGCAGCAAGCCCAGTAGGTGCCAGGTTGATCTGTGCTAGTAATGAGTTATGCAAACGGTCCATTACCAGACACCAGAGACACACTGGCACAACGCAGTTTCTCTGGACCTCCGCAAGGTTGGGGTTCGAACCCCCCTCCCTTCCCACAAAGTGTAGACTACCAATCACTGTCTTTGGTGCTGTCTATGTCTATGGTGCTGAAATTGTGACATGCCTATGCGGCACCACAGAAAGCATGATGACATGCTTTCAGTGGTGCCAGGGAATGTAAAGCTTTTCTTTAGTTAATGGATAGATGTTTATTGGTCGGCCTATTTGGTCGTCATTTTCTCATGTCAAGCCTAACATTTCACAAAGCTATACACCGTGTCACAATTGCTGGCTGTTGGCAATTGAATTGAATGACTTGTTCAGTAATTAAAGTCGTAAATTCAAACATTGCAGATTGTAAAATAAAGTTTCAATGGAACAGCATTCTAATCAGCAACCAATAGACAACAGTCCTGTATAGGCTACCTGAACCTGCTCTCGCTCTCTCCCAGCTAGGAGAGAAGGTCGCGTAAAAACAGTCTTTTAAAGACAAATCATAGTCAGTCAACCCTCAAAACACTAGATTGCAAGTGATTGTTTTATTATACAGACAGACAGACAGACAGACAGACAGACAGACAGACAGACAGACACTTTATTGACGATAGACAGACAGACAGACAGACAGACAGACAGACAGACAGACAGACAGACAGACAGACAGACAGACAGACAGACAGACAGACAGACAGACAGACAGACAGACAGACAGACAGACAGACAGACAGACAGACAGACAGACAGACAGACAGACAGACAGACAGATAGATAGATAGATAGATAGATAGATAGATGTTTTATTATACAGACAGACAGACAGACAGACAGACAGACAGACAGACAGACAGACAGACAGACAGACAGACAGACAGACAGACACTTTATTGACAATAGACAGATAGACAGATAGATAGATAGATAGATAGATAGATAGATAGATAGATAGATAGATAGATAGATAGATAGATAGATAGATAGATAGATAGATAGATAGATAGATAGATAGATAGATAGATAGATAGATAGATAGATAGATAGATAGATAGATAGATAGATAGATAGATAGATAGATAGATAGATAGATAGATGATAGATAGATGTTTTATTATACAGACAGACAGACAGACAGACAGACAGACAGACAGACAGACAGACAGACAGACAGACAGACAGACAGACAGACAGACAGACAGACAGATAGACAGATAGACAGATAGACAGATAGACAGATAGACAGATAGACAGATAGACAGATAGACAGATAGACAGATAGACAGATAGATAGATAGATAGATAGATAGATAGATAGATAGATAGATAGATAGATAGATAGATAGATACTTTATTGTCAATTGTCAAGCAGCTACGAAAAAACACAGGGCAGGTGCAAAATGCCAGAACGAAAATACACAAAAGACAGATACACGGTACATGATACATAGAGTGGCAGTATGAAAAAGTATAGAAATACAAGATATCTGGAGTGCAAAGCTATAAAAAGACATTGCATAGTATGGCTGAATATGTACACTATACAGCTATATGCCATAATTAGCTGCTATTTATTTGATTAGTATTATTATTATAGAAATTCCATATATTTTGAAGAATACAAATTCAAATGTGTTACAAAAATCTGTACAACCTTTTCCAAAAAGGAAACACAATACATAACAAACATAAACACAAACACAGAAACATGTACATGGTTTTAACATTCAAAGACATTTCAAAAGCTTAAGAGTATCAATTCATTTCAATACCTTCTTATTCTTACAGAGCGTTCTACTCAATGTGGCAAAGTAATTACTTCAGTCTGTGATTACAAATATTGAATAAGATGTTTTTTTCCTTAATAAATTCATTTAATGGATGTGATATTTATCAAGAAATATAATAACATGTATCACATAATGTTCGTTAGTTGAGAATCTCGGGATATCAAAAACAAAAAGGACACCACAAGCTTGCAGATGAATGTCCTACAAAACCACTAACCAGAACATAGTTATACATAGAACAGATGTCCTACTAAACCACTAACCAGAACATAGTTATACATAGAACAGATGTCCTACTAAACCACTAACCAGAACATAGTTATACATAGAACAGATGTCCTACTAAACCACTAACCAGAACATAGTTATACATAGAACAGATGTCCTACTAAACCACTAACCAGAACATAGTTATACATAGAACAGATGTCCTACTAAACCACTAACCAGAACATAGTTATACATAGAACAGATGTCCTACTAAACCACTAACCAGAACATAGTTATACATAGAACAGATGTCCTACTAAACCACTAACCAGAACATAGTTATACATAGAACAGATGTCCTACTAAACCACTAACCAGAACATAGTTATACATAGAACAGATGTCCTACTAAACCACTAACCAGAACATAGTTATACATAGAACAGATGTCCTATTAAACCACTAACCAGAACATAGTTATACATAGAACAGATGTCCTACTAAACCACTAACCAGAACATAGTTATACATAGAACAGATGTCCTACTAAACCACTAACCAGAACATAGTTATACATAGAACAGATGTCCTACTAAACCACTAACCAGAACATAGTTATACATAGAACAGATGTCCTACTAAACCACTAACCAGAACATAGTTATACATAGAACAGATGTCCTACTAAACCACTAACCAGAACATAGTTATACATAGAACAGATGTCCTACTAAACCACTAACCAGAACATAGTTATACATAGAACAGATGTCCTACTAAACCACTAACCAGAACATAGTTATACATAGAACAGATGTCCTATTAAACCACTAACCAGAACATAGTTATACATAGAACAGATGTCCTACTAAACCACTAACCAGAACATAGTTATACATAGAACAGATGTCCTACTAAACCACTAACCAGAACATAGTTATACATAGAACAGATGTCCTACTAAACCACTAACCAGAACATAGTTATACATAGAACAGATGTCCTACTAAACCACTAACCAGAACATAGTTATACATAGAACAGATGTCCTACTAAACCACTAACCAGAACATAGTTATACATAGAACAGATGTCCTATTAAACCACTAACCAGAACATAGTTATACATAGAACAGATGTCCTACTAAACCACTAACACATTGTGAAAAACAACTGCTCATGTGATTCTTTCCCAGATTGACAAAATATACATTTCTCATCAACATTTCTAATATATACAACAGTGGCGGTCAGTGGCCTTATTTCTATTACAGCATAATGGATGACTGTCAATCATATTCCATTCACCCAGTTCAATGTAACAGCGATAGGTTTAGCCTACTTCAAGATACAAACATTTTCCCTATAGCCAGCATGAGGTTGCTACAACCTAGTCTATAAATTAAAGTTTACAATGTAGGTGGAAACAGGTTGAGAGAAAAATTTGAGGTGACAGACAGTGGCACATTCAATACCGCCTTGCAAGCTCTTGCCTTCATCTGGCTGATATAGGGTTTAATCATTAGTCCAATAGTTGCAAACAAGAGTTTCTATTGGACAAATTGTTCCGTTTGCTTCCGTTTAAGAAATGTTTTTCAACAGAATCAGCAGATTGAATACACCCTGATCACTCGTAAACACAGTTAACTTTCATGGCAGCCACGTTGTATTCCTTCTCGCATCTATGCACTCTCCTCCTTTCACCGTGTCCCTTCGCTTGTGGACTTCAATGCACAACACATCATCTGTATGTGACCAGGTGAAAAAACCTTTCCAAGCCAAACCATATCATAACTGCTACACACAGCCTACACCTTCTGTAAATAGCCCACCCTACTACCTCATCCCCATATTTATTTTATTATTTTTGCTAATTTTGCACTCCAGTATCTCTATTTGCACATCATAATTTGCACATCCATCATTCCAGTGTTAATTTCTAATTTGTAATTATTTCACCACTATGGTCTATTTAATGTCTTACCTCCCTAATATTACTACATTTGCACACACTGTATATAGATGTTCTATTGTGTTATTGACTGTATGTTTGTTTATCTCAACTGTAACTCTGTGTTTTTTTTGTCGCACTGCTTTGCTTTGTCTTGGCCAGGTCGCAGTTGTAAATGAGAACTTGTTCTCAACTGACCTACCTGGTTAAAGAAAGGTGAAATAACCCTAACCCTAACCCTGATAAAAAAAAAAAAAAATTTGTCATCATATTAGCTAAAGTAATCTCATAGTCAACCTAATAGAACGAATCATGCAGTAACACTACAGTGTACAGTCAGTAAGCAGTTACACCGGCAGGCCCCGGTGGCAATACATTTGTAAAACCAAAAGGTTACCTTGACTTGGAAGAGTTCCAGTAATGTATTGGATAGTCATAGCCAACTAGCTAACATAGCATCCCTCTGTTTGAGCAGGATGTTTGAGTTGGTAAAACTAGCTTGCTGCATTTGCTAGCTAAGTAAGTGAAACTGAAAGTGAAAAAAAATGACAAAATCCCTCTCTCTATCTCTCTGCTTCTCCTTCATTTTCGAAGAAATGTATTTGTTCAAAACGGTTCAACTATTGTCTTTCTCTCTTGTTGAGTCAACCACATTTTATACACTGCAGTGCTAGCTAGCTGTAGCTTATGCTTTCAGTACTATATTCATTCTCTGCTCCTGTGATTGGATGGACAACATG